>JAOVVB010039285.1:0-15214 GCA_028570985.1 Heterobranchus longifilis
AAACAGTAATTTTACCTCGCAGAACACGGGGAGTTTGCAGGTCTCCCGCTAACTCGATCTGTCTGTTTGTTGGTTGGTTTTATTAGTTCCTAACATGTTTAAAACAAGTCACACAATAACACAAACAAACTAACCGACCAAGGCAGCGGCAGACCTGCAGCTTGTGTTCTGCGAGGTAAAATTACTGTTTTTGTCAAAGGAGTCTGGCGACTTTGAAGAGTCATAAAAGTAAAGCCGTGAAAATATTTTAAATATAGCGTAAACTTAAACTGATATTGCTTCTCCAAACATCATCACACTGACGATGGATAAGTACCACCCCCAAAATATTTCTTTAAGGCTTTTTAAAGCCGTTATGCGAGCATGTTTTTTTTTTCACGTTAGCCAAATGAAAGTTAAAAGAAAACTTTTTTTTATTTTTTAAAAGGAGTCAAGTGTGGAGGACGTGCAGGATCTGTGTCAGATGGAGATGCCCGAGGAGGAGAAGGAGGAGCACAGCGAGGAAAAGGGAGACGAACAACACGGTGAGAGTCAGTAAACCGAGGCTGCAGTTGTTCATGTGACCACGTCACCGTGAGACGTTCGTTAATTTCTGTTTCTTTTTTTTTTTTCAGGAGAAGACACGTCACATGGTCAGGAGGAGCGTCCCTCTACTCCCTCCCATTTGGCTACTACTGTCTTCTGATGACACGGTGGAACCATAGCGAAACCATTTCTCACACTCTGATCTCCTCATGCCGTCTCTCCGTTACGCTGCGGCATCGGAGGCCTTGAGGATGTTCCACTTACCGCTCAGACAAACAAGCTCTTCCATTTACGGCCGAGTTTGTGCACATATTTGCCTTGTTCTGACCAAGAATGATAAACCTTGTGGAGAAAAAAAAAGTCCCCCTTCTTTCAACACACACACACACACACACACTCCATCACGTGGAGCACCACTTAGTTTACACTTTAACAAACTGTTCCTGTCATGTGAAAATCCAATGTCCGAAACATTTCAGGAGCAGCTAAAAGCGGCCTTGTTTTTGGCTTTATTACAGTGCATTTTTTAAGTAATCTAATCATTTTTTTTAAATGGGTTTTCTAAGTTCAAGTCGATGGATTTCTCCAATCTACAGAGAAGCATACAATCACTTAATGAGTCGCATCCCAAGGCTTTCAAAACGATCAGTATTTGTGGATATGATTTATGATTTTCAGTGTTAAAATCAGTGTACAGCCCCAGAGCTCTTTCCACTGAGAGAGGGAAAGACTTCATGAGCATGTGATGTTTGTCTGAAGATCATCATCGACGTGCTGCGGACATGAAGTCATTTCCAAACCAGGAATGTACCCTGAAAACCAACAGGATCTTTTGATTTCAGGCATCAGAGACAGATAATTATTCAGAAATACACATGGAGTGCAGAAGTTACATCCAACACCAGGAACATATTAAGAAGACTGGATAGAAAACACTTTAGGAGAAACTATATTTAAACCTGCATGTGTAGCTGCCTCACACTGCCAGCATGTCTGTATAAAAAGCTCAACTGATAAGTGTGTAAGCTTCAGTGCAAAGAAGCCATCGGGTCTGTAGCCGTGTGTACAAAAGCCGCCTCGCACGGGGGCGCTATAGTCTTTCAGCATCATGCTTTACGTTCTACAAAAGCCTCGTCATTCAGAAAGTGCCTCAAGTGACAAGAGATGTAAGGTTTTAAAAAGAAAAAAGAAAAGAAAAAATGCCACGACAGGAGAGATCAGGCAAAAGATAACAGTGTTTATTTTCTGAATTACTTTAAGAGTGTGCACAATAAGAGATATTTACTGTTTCATATAAAGAATTGTATATGTCTTGAAATGTTTATGTTCAGAAATGTTTAAACTTTATAAAGGTTTCTTTAAAATGAACACGTCTGTTATTGTGTTTGATTCAACTGCGACGGACAGAAAAGGTCACAAGAAAAAAAACATTTCCTCAAGAACAAACAAAAGTGAAGATGTTTTTCTTATGAGCATGAATTAATAATGGAGTGTTTCTGAGGCTCGTCAGCAAAGGGCACTAAGGCACTGTTTTAAATAAATATTGATTTTTATTCAGGGAAATGGCTACATAAAAGGATGTGTGTGTCGGCTCATCTTGAGATGCTCAGATACGATGCTACGTTCGTGTAAAACAGTTGCAGCCAGTTAAAAGAGGAACACTGTAACATTTAACTCACAAAGTGTCAACAAAACCCAAATCTGTGCAGCAAATATTGAGAACTTGCACCGCTCTCACATTGATGTAAAAAAAAAAAAAGCACAGTGCAATTAATGAGAGAACCACAACAACACCGCAAATGCTTAAAATGATAATCCCAATGAAAACCCATTAAGCTAACGAGTGCACACACTGAACTCTACAACACTTTCAGTGCAATAAAACATCACAGATAAAACAGCAGGATTTAAAAAAACTGTTAAAAACCTTCCAAATCATCTTCTCTTCGTTCCATTTCTCTGAAAATAAAACACAGAAGATCTGAATATTATTATCACACACACAGATTAACTTTCAATATAAATAAACAGTTTGATGTTTAGATTTAATTTACAATTTTTTCCACTGGGGATCAGAGGCACATTTCCTGCTCACTTCCCAAATTACTTTCACTTTGAATTATTTGTGTACTGAATAAAAAAATGTTAAGACCCTAAAATCAGTATTTAATGGAGCTGTAAATGTCAAATTTAAGATACCAATACCTCTTAATAATGTCTTTTCATGTAAAAAAAAAAAAAAAAAAAAAGTCAAAACAGAACACCATGTGTCGCTGCTCAACACTGGCATCTTTTATAAGAAAAATATGAAATATTCTGCAGAGTAAGTTTTCTGAAAAAAAGAAAACTAAGTGTCTGAATCCTGTGACATAACCGTGTGCATGTGTACATACATGTTTCTGTGTCCTCAGCTACAGACTGAGCGGCTGCTCCGGTGACCCCCCCAGCTGCAGCAGAGCGGCACAGAGTCCGGCCTTCAGCGCAGAGTAGTCCGGCTGCTCAGAATACTGCAGAGTCATCACGGCAGTCAGGTACGTTTGAAATGCACCAGCCAGGATTTCTGCAGGATTCAACAAGTTCAAGACTTTTTAAAACCTTTATGAATACAATATAAGACCTATTTCACATCCATACTGACAAAAAAAAGGTTCTTTCTCCTCACACATCAGGGGACATGGTTTATGTCTTCATTGCTTTTATACGACTGATGTTCAGCTACCTGTGTGTAAAGCACCTCTGCTTTTAATGGTTATTTATTTATCTAAACGTTAATTTGACAGGGACCACGTACAATAAACATACATTTCAATACTTGAAATCTGATGCATTATTCAGAGATATAGCTAAAAGCTCATTTTAATCCCCAGGCAGGTGAACAATAATACAAACAGCATATACATTACACACAACAAGCATTATAAAATACTGCTCTATGTGCACAGTCACAGGATGCACATGGTTTTTACAGATTACAGGTAGAAATCTGGGGAGGTTGTTGGATTTTAGACTTTTTAAACTTTTTAAGGATCAGCAGAAACCCTGACCTACACCGTGACACACACAGAAATATATCAGCACATAATCACACGTGTTTTATAACAAACATTTGAACTCACTGGAAACGTTCTTGTCCTCAGAGCAGTGACTCATCAGCGCAGGAACATCCTCCATGTACCTACAATGACAATTTGCATTTTTTCCCCACACAATCCAGTATTTCTGTGGTGATTCAAAGGTGTGATGATGAACTCCCTCTCACTTCTGTTTCTGCGCGGCGACCTGCTCCGGCTGAGTGAGGAGGCTCCACGGCAGCGTCCCCGTGTGCCAACGCAGCATGCAGTAACCCAGAGACTGCAGGTCGCTGCGTCGAGACGGAGCTGAAAAAACACACACACACACACACACACACTGGTGACAACTGGTTTACTCTGATACACCAACACCGCTAAACAATCCTGTACAGATCGCCTTGTTTTTGTGCTTTTCATAAACAAAAAACACACTTTAGGAGTAAAATTCAAACACTTTTCAAGCAGTTTGAAGGCTTCATCATCACATCTAAATTGTTTCTATAAATGCAATTGTGAAAAATGCATTTTAAAGAATTCCTTTCTACCCACAGCAATCAATGCATACTGTCGCTTTGTTTATTTTTAGCTTACAGAGTGAAATGGCGTCTGTGAACCACAGAAGTGACTCACCTGCCCCCTTATGTGCGTCCAGGCTGATGAACTCCGCGGTGCCCTCGTGTGGAGTTCTGCTGGCTTCGCGGTACTCGACGTGTTGTCCACCTGGACAGTACCTGAAGGCATGGCAGTACCCTGCGAGGTATATCTAACACACGCGCAAGCAAAGAGCGGTGAGTGTAAAACACATTTCAATCACTGACGGATTACAGTCAGAGTATTTCTCACCTGTGATTTCTGTCCTGGTTTGACGTAAATGTTTTCTGCGTTAATATCAGCGTGAACGTACTCGTTTGAATGGATGTACTGCAGCACATCCAGCTGCAAGAAGAAATACATGTTATTGAGTGAGGGGGGGGAATCACAGATCTTCACGAGTTTTGGATCATGATTAAGAGCGTTTTCACTCCTGTAGTTAGTTTGCTCTGGTCCGAAATAGTTGAGGATTTTGTAAAGTTAGAGCGTTTTTTCCCCCTTTGTTCGGTTTATTTTTTATTTAAAAAAAAATTAAAAAATATTGGTTAATAGTGTGATACAAGTGCAACGGTTGCTCAGTTTCTTTTCACACAGAGAAAAATCCAAACGAACCAAAGTGCATCACTACAAACCACGTGAGAAACAAATTAAGTAAACACGGGAATAAGATCCTGTGTTCTGGACTGCTGCATATTTCTATAAGGGGAAGCATCGCTCTGCAGTGTAACACGGAGCAGCGGTCAAGTTTGCTCATAACCGTGGTAATTAACCAGGCAAAACTATACCAGCAGAAAAAGTGAAAACACCCTAAGATTAAGAATATTGTCTGAAAAATCTCACAGGTTTACACTCACTATTCTGCAGGCGAGCTGAAGCACAACTTTCTCAGACAGAAGCTCATCTTCTTCCTCCATCACAGACCGGAGAGACTGGCCCATGTCTGGGAAAATCAGAAACCTATTTTTTTTTTTTTAAACGAAAGAACAACTTATAGCAGATCCCAGAGTTAATGTTCCACTCTTTCATATAATGTGCACACGTCACACCTGTAGGACTCTGCATGAGGACCAAAGCCGACACAGGAAGGAATCCCCAGAAAATCCATCTTGTTTTGTTTGATCCACTTGTCCACTAGAGAGAGAGACGATATGTTTGAACCATCATGTGTGGCACATAAAGTTACATGACTGCAGCTAAAGTTCGTGTCCACTTCTGCTTTCCTCTGAGTGGATTATGAAATGAAAAACAGATGTTTTATGATGTTGTGAAACTAGATCACATCTACCAGAACTCTTCTGACAGACGTCTGTTTGTTAAAACTTACAGCCAATATAAACACTGAAGACTACTACCTACTACCTTTATTTTAACCAAATGCACATATCTCTCTAGTTATCATCAAAACAATAAGTGTCAAGGTGCTCGACTTGAAACACACTGAATCCTCACCAGATGCAGGTTTAGCGGCTCTCTGCAGAAAGTTCTGCTCATTGAAGATTCTTCCATCTTTCGCTCCCTAAAAAAGAAAAAGAGAACAATACAAACAATTCATTTTCTTATGAATACATAAGTAGGAGAGCAGTCATTTCTTAGTGCATGGCACCTCAGTGACAATAATTCATCACTTTTTGCCACGTACCAGTTTGAGGATGTGATTAGAACTGGATCGTGAAACTGTTTGCAAAACTGAAACAAAGACAAAACAATATTATTCAGTTGTGATAATTCAGGCTTTTATCTACAATTATTTGGATTGTTTTCTAAGAGTCAGTCGTTATATCCTGCTGTCGACGACCGCAGCTCTGTCCACTAAACTAGGTTAGTCATCTTTAATGACGTTAACAGACTGTTAGATACATTTTAACTCGTAACTCAGTGAAAATACTGGAAAAAAGTTTAATAAGAGGAACCACTAAAACAACAAAAGTTTTCTATTTTAGTACATTTTGTTTTAGTTTTGGTAAAACAGCTACGTTGTAAATGGCAGAGTAAACATAACAAGTTCACTCATTGTTTATAAAACCTTAAGATACATTTACTGTATAATAATAATTATTATCTTTTCTCCTGAAATATAAATTAAATCTAAACTGTGGTCATTTTTTTCTTCAGTTTCTAAACTTCTTTCTTCTTTCGTTATTTTGTAATCTGTCTTGTTTTAATCTCAGGACAATCTGTATCTGCTTTAAAGTATTTAAAAGTGATATTATCATCACTAACTTTATTTGACTTTTCCCTGATGTCATGTGATCGGTCTCACCTTCGTAGATGAGCTCCGTCGTGCTCTGGCTGAGCAGTTTCACCAGCTTCCACTTCTTGCCCGTCGTGTCCGTCACCTCCTCTCCTTCCTGCAGCGGCTCCACAGCCGACGCGTGCTTTGCCTTCTTGGCTTTGCTTTTTCCTGTCGCTGCGCATGCAAACACACACCACCGACCAGTTATGTTGTATATTTGATGAGAGGAAAAGTTATGTTACACACTCACAACAACAAATGATGCACAGCTCTACAGTTTGTCTCTCTGGGGCTTAAAATGACATCCTGATGTCACACATGTCTTTTATTTAGAAATGTATAAATATCACAATGGTTTGTGGGCTCTTTTAAAGACGGCCTTTTATAGCATTTATGTGGGTTTTTTCTGACAGTGCAGAGTGACAGAAAACATAAGGAGAGAGGAAGATGACTGGAATCAAATCCAGAACGGCACAGTTACAACTAGGACGCCCCCTCACTTCACATCTATTTACATTAAATTTCTTAAGAAACGCTCATAAACTCAACAAGTAATTTTATGCAGCGTGTATCTGCACAGTGACCTGCATACACTTTATCATTGTCAACGTTTACAATTCTCACAGGGTTTCGTCCTCAGCATAAAAGCTCAACTGGACTTGATGATTTCTTCTGTAACTCCGTGCTGATGCGTCGAAGCACAATGACCTAAAAACAAACTGGTTTGCGGCTGCAGATTTTTTTTTTTTTTAAATGGCGGTTGATGCTATCCTGTGAATCTTTGTTGCGAGTACTCAAACAATCAGAAATGTTCAGGACCTCAACCCCAAAATTCTTTAAGTTTTAGAAAGTACTACCCCCCCGATCAGGGACTTTTTCCAGGTAAAATAATGTCCCCATTTTAGCCCCTGGTCTCTGCAGTGGAAACGCAATGAGTTCCTTAAAAGGTTCCTCGTCCCTGGGGAAATGTAGTCCCTGCAGTCGAAAAGGAGCTTATGTCTTGTTTGCAAAACAATTGATATTTTGTGAATCTAAAGTCCAGCACCTGAGAACTGAATCCCTTCTGGTGTTTTACATTTTCTCAGCGTTAGGAGGAAGCTGCCATTCTCTGTCAGCTTCTGGTAGGAGGCTGAACTTCACTGATGAATTTAACATTTTACTGGATAAATATGCAAGTAATGTTGTGCGGTAGTTGCAAAACTTTTTGCTCACCTTTTAAAGGGGACCTGGAGATTGGAGAGGAAACGGGGGAAGAGATGACCACAGGAGAGCCGTCTACCGTTGATTCCTCTGCTCTCCTACTTGTTTTATCAGTCGGCCTCTTTAGCTCTTCTACCTGCTTTGCAGGGCTGCAGAGTTTTGCCTTTCCCCTCACTGCGTATGGATCCAGCCACAAGCATGAGAGAAAAGATTATGACAGAAAAGACGAAGAGAGACGCTGCATTTTTCATGAGGAATGTGTTGTGTTTCAGCTCACCAGTCCTGGGGGATTTTAGGACAGGAGAAGACTCTGGAGGTGGCTCTGCCCCGGTGTCGAGCTTAAAAGTGACCGTGTGTTGCTTTGGTGGAGTTCCTAAAAATCCAACACCATTATCTGTTGATATAAATCATAGTGGGTTTGTTCCAGAGAAAGGCATCAGCTGTTATTTTATTTACACCTGCACCACCAGTATGTGCTGCTATAAGGATAAAGCTACATGTTACACACAAAAAATAGAAACTTAAAGGCAAATGTTCTCCTTGAGAACAGCAAGGCAGAGCAGCTTGAATTACCTTTGATGATCCTGTCGTCTCGGAGAGGACTAGCGGAGGGCACCACGGGTGGTGCGGCATCTTTAATGTTGAAATTAACTTCCTTGTCCAGACGAAGGGAGTTACGAGTCTTTCGCAGTGCAGGACGAGTTGTGACTGGAGTTGAGGTGTTACATGCATGGACTGGAGAAAAAGATCATTGCCAAAGTCTAAAATCCATGTATAACACCAAGTAACTCCAAATAAAAAATACTGTCAAGATATTTACCTGCACTTCCCGGGGGCTCACAACTTGAGCTTGAAGCAAGGATTGATTTAACTGCTGATGTTGCTGCTTCAGCCCTTTTGGGTAGAGAGAGACTCGCAGGTCCAAATTCATCAACAGCACTGGGAAGCTTCTCCCCACATGATGGACAAAACCTGAAATCAGGCTGCAACTTTGTCCCACACTGGGGGCAGAAATGGAAAGGCATTCTGCAAGAGAAAACACACACACACACACACACACACACACACACACACACACACACACACACACACACACACACACACAGCCCATTATATATCTATTCTCAATGCCTCAAGTGTAGTGGGTGATCCTGTGTATGCACCCACAAACGTCACACACATACTAGCTACTATTGCAAAGTTATGTTAAAGTTATTGTTATAAATCTAGAGCACCCATTTCCCTTACAGCTGTGCACTTTTTTGCTGAGTTACTGAATATGTTGAATATAAAACTTTACCAAAATGTTGATATATTTTGTTTACCATATTTATTTAAATGTGTATGTATGTATATATTATATTATATATTATCTTCTTTTTTTTAGATTTGTTTTTCAGTTGAATTATATTTAAAGTTCAAGAATATCCACTGAAGACAGGGGTTTTTAAAGTTCAATAAATGCATGTTTCCAAAGTTAATGAGTAGCCTACTAATAACCAGCCCTACTGCGGAGTGCCTGGTGTGGGATGCTTTGCTATAAAATAGTTGGACAAATCAATAGAAACACTTAAGCTCATTATGTGAATGTGATTTCCACAACCAAGAAAAGTATCACGTATTTACAGTCATGAGGGAGTAGGCTACTAATTTATGTCCGTTGCCATAGAGATAAATGGTCTGATTATGGTTTAACATTGGATAGTTTATGGGATGACGAGCCTCGCTGTAGTTGCCATCAACTACAGCGAGGCTCGTCATCCCATAAACTATCCAATGTTAAATGTTACGAGACGTTTTTATTATTATTATTTAGTCAAAACCTTTTCAAAAACAATTCTAGCTAAAGGTCATTCTGCTCTCATGATCCTGGAAAAAAAAACAAGACAGCTGAATAGTTAAGGAAGGCTAACGCTAGCCTGTTTAAGCCTCAAGGTTCAAGCTCGTACTTTAGTTGCAATATTACAAATAAAAGAGCCGCAACTCAAAAACATCTTAGCTAAAGGTCGTGTGTATTTTATACATGTACAAGTTGATTCAACGTGAGTGTTGAGGAAAAAACAATGCAATGACTAATAATAATAACAGCTCGACGTTAGCTAGCTAACGTACAGTAATACAGAAGCGACACTTTTGCAAAATAAAAATATAAATGCTAAGTTTTAGGCGTATGCATCATCTTGACGCTGATTTTGAGCCTTGGCTTTTAGTAAAACTGGCGCCTGGGTACAATATAAGTTAGCATTCCGTTATAAAGTTGTCAAAACGATTCAAAAGCGTCTCAGATACCTTTCAAAACACTCCTCCGCCGCTCAGACTTGTGGCGTTTCTTCTGCGCCGGATAAACACTCCTGTAGTCGGCTGTGCGGGGGGAGTGCTGCCCCCTGCAGGAGGCCAGGACGGCTGCAGCCAAGCTATATTCACAGAGGTAAAACAACACATTTTTGCTCGTAGACTTTGGTATGACAAGAAAAAAATACCACAGCATTTGTTATGATTGGTCTAAATACTTGGAATTTGGTACGGACATATTTTGGGCAAGTATCTACTATCAGTACAACTTCACACTTTTATCAATATTTCATCAAAGTCAGGATTTTTGAAAAATTAGGAAAACTAACATTATTAATGTTTATTACATGTTTTCCATATTTATTTACACTGTATATATATGTACATATCTTTTATATTCATCTTGTTATGAGTTCATAGATACCAAATACCTGACTGTGGTCCTTGTAGTTTCTGAGATACAGACATTTTCTTATCATACTAGTCTTTGGGCTATGAATAAGATGGAGGATGGCATGCCACATTACATCACTACTATTTGGGACATTTTAAGTAAGAATCACAGCATATACTAAGGTCAGAAATCAAAATTTTGATAATGAATTAACATTTATTTTCAATTATAGAAAACGACTTACTAAATGATTAAAATGAAATTTGTAAAAGTAGTAGGCTAATTTGAACTTACTATTAGTATATTAGTTTTCATAATTCCCTTTCATCCGTTTTTACTTTCTCTGGATATATTATAGTGAAATCCTTAAATGATAAACCCGAGTCTTCTGGCAAAACGTGTCCTTCTATCAAAGAGCAGGGAGCATGTCACTACACACTCCACTAGGTGGCGGACTAAAGCTTTTTGTTGTTCTGCCAGAATTCAAGAGTAGAAGAAGAATGCTCTCCGGCTACATGCCTGTCTCTGGTGCTCTGGTGTCCTTGTAGTTGTATCTTGTGTTTTTACCTCTGTGTCCTTCTCTCTGTCTGTGTTTGGTGATTACAGACACTTCGAATAAACCGCGGGTGAGTTATGAATATTAGAGAATCGCCAGCTAGCGTGTCATGTTTGAGTTGAGCTTAACTAAACGGTTAGAAACTGGTAAGCTAACAGCTAACCGCCGGTCTGGGGTTTTCAAAATAAGACTTCTGTGCTAGTTTTAATGTCAGGGAAAGATTAATTTTGTATTGCACAATAGTTTCTATGACCTGGCAGTCTAATGAGTTCATACTAATTGATTAAAGTATCTATCCTAGAGCAAAACACAACTTAACCATTATACCTTTTTCAGGTAATACTGCCATCGAGCTAGTGTGTGTAGGCCACGTTCCAAATGCACCAAATATATAAAGACCCTCATTCAGCTTGTATAGGATATACACAGGTTAATACTCCTAATATTGCATGTCAGGCGACATAAGGTGAAGGGACACTGCTCAGTTTTCAGCCTCAACTAAAGACCACCTTGACTTTCAGTGAGTCTTGGACTGTTTTCAATAGTAAAGTTGGACTAATCTTCATGACAAGAAGCACCAGTTTCTGTGATGATGAAAGTCTACCTCACACACTCACACAATGTATGCAGAACTACTATGTGATGGCTCTGGATATGCTATCAAAACAGTAGCATTGGTCCAGCACAGCCAGCAACACAGCACTGTATGGAGAGTAGCTAACAACATCCATGCTGCAAGTTATGCTTAAAATTTTGCAAGAACATGTAACATTCAACAGGTCACAGGAGATGATAAAATAAATTTAAGATAATGATTCAAAGAGCCTAGACAAAGTGTCTTGGATAACACCACTTTACTCTTCTTTCAGAATCATTGTGTCTCAACATTGGGATTTCATATGAAAAGAAGTCATCATGTTTCGAAGAAGAGTGCCCTTCGCACAGATCGCCTTTGTCACACTGCTCGGAGTCGCTGGTGGTATTTATATCTACAGACCTTGTTTTGAGCCGGAGATCAAGACTTCAGGACAACAAAACCAGGATGTGCCAAAGAAACCGAATGAAACAACAGACTGAAATAACTCATCTCTCCCGGGAAATACTTCACAGCCAGAAGCCAGAAGAAGTATATCAGAGGTTGCTGGACTGTCAGAACTGGAGGCCGACCCAAAGGCAAGACCAGCATGGATAAATGCATGCTTCTTTGGGGTTCTTTGTATGATTGTTAAGGTAAAATAAAGGATTTAATCATTTGACTTCCTTAATTATCATAGGTTTCAAAATGAAGTGTGTCAAAGTTTCATTATACATCTGTTTTCATTTCCAAAGCTTAAAGAAAACACATTTCACAAGTGTTTTTGCCTTACACCTACTCTTAATGTTGTATGTAAAATGTAATTTATTGAATAAATAGATACAAGTTGTTGCATATTGGCTTTGTGAACAAAAAAACATAATTGGGATAGCTCTTCTAGTCTAAGTATGCCATCAAACATGACTAAAAGTGCTGTAAAGCCCCTTGTGCCCCGAGGGACTGATTTTCATTATACCAAGTTTGTACGAATGCCAAAACTGCGAAGCATTTCAGCCAGATTCACAAGGTTTTTCTTTCCCACAGGGATTAACATTTAAACAAATAAAAGGTCTGTGGTCTGCATAAGTCTGAAAATAGTTCACATTTAGTTCTACAACATGAACTACATCAATATCTGTGAATTGTGAGACTGCAATTTTATTTTTTTATTACAGCATGAATCAATTTTATCTGGCAGAGCAATACAACAATATAAAATACTCAGTTGAAAGTAAAAATCCTTGATTCAAAAAGTACATACAAAATAAAAAATCTTGAGTATATAACTTGAGCAGCCTATACTCTGTGATGGTATAGTGGAATGTAACCAAAAACAGATTGTACTGTACTAAGTACACTTTTGAGGTACTTGTGCTTTACTTGAGCATTTCCATGTTATGCTACTTTATACTTCTACTCCACTACTTGATAGCTTTAGTTACTCGTTACTTTGCAGATTTAGATTATTAATACAAAATATAAATCAACTAATACATTATGATGTATTCGCCTATTATACATACCGGTGTATACCATTACCAGCTGCAATATTAAATTTAACGCATCAATGCATCACTAATTGTAATCCAGTAATATTATATGATTCTGAAATGGGCCATTTTGCATGGATACTTTAAGTAAAATGTAATGCTGATGCTTTTGTACTTTTAGTTAAGTAAACTTTTGTATAAAGGTATTTTACTTGTAAGAATTTCTACACTGTAATATTGCTACTTTTATTTACCGTTAAGTAAAAGATCTGAGTACTTCTTCCACCACTGCTCTTATAGCTGTCAGGTATAGTGGAATAGAGTACTTTCCCTGTATTTCCTCCAATGTATTGGAGTAGAAATATAGGTATAAGTAGCATACCATGAAATAGAAATACTGGAGTAGACTACCTCTAGCAGCCTACCATGGAGCCACAAGATGCCATAAAAAAGCATAAATCTGTATTTAAAAAAAAAGGAAAAAAAGAAAAGAAATGTGACAATATAAAAAGGACTATACAAAAGAATAAATACATATCAAAATATGAAGACAAATTACGAAATATAAAAATAATAATTATATGCATTTTCATTTATTTTCTGAAAGCAGAAGGCCTGCTCAAAGCCAGGTGATTGACATTAAATTAAAAAGACTAAACTAAAATAAAATAAAATACAAATATTTTCAAAATAAATGTAATGTCCCGATCCTGGGAGTGCAGTAACGGTGTTTCCCCATGTGTTTCCCTTTCAGTTAGCTGTTAGCTGTTAGCCGTTAGCTGTTAGCTGTTAGCTGTTAGCCGTTAACTGTTAGCTGTGAGTACTGAAACGGCCGTTGGCTCGTGAGGAGGAGCTGTTTCTCAACAACCACGGAGAGTAAAGGAGGTGTTCAGTGCTAATACAGCTGGTCTCATGTCAACTAATGGCCCAGAGGCGACGGAGAAAGTAAAGTCATCATTTATTTATTCGCCTCTCGGTAAAGTCTTCAGTGGTCACTTTTAACTACTTTTTAACAGCAGCAGGACACGGTGCGCAGCAGCAACAACGCCCCGGGGCTGGTGAGTATGTTAACAGTGTTTTCAGGAAATGTCAGTCGAAGAAATCTGTAGCATCTGTCAGGAGTTAGCCAAGGGTTGCAAAGTTTTATTTTAACTTTAATTCACTCGATTATTTGCATTAGGAACAGACTGTCTGCCCACTAACGTAGTTTATCAAATTCACCCTCACATAACAAGAGATTGGGAACATTTTCACACCTGCCTTAGTCAACTCCACATTTGCTCAATAACTGTTACAGACCAACACCACTGTTTATACAAGTAAAATAAATGGGTTCACCAACTATTATCAACATTTATCACAGTGATAAGACATGTTTGTAGCCATATGTTGCTGCAATATGTCTGACAGAGGAAGCTGGGAAGTTGGCATATTTAGTCTTTTTGGTAGGATCTGTCAGTAAAACAGGCTGTGGTGGAATTTATGTACATGTTTATGCACATGTGTACTTTACTTAAGTATTTGCATTTTAAGCATTTTTATAGGTCTACTTCTACTCCATTGCATATGAGAGGTAAATATTGTAGCCTACTTTGTACTCCACTACATTTAGGCTACTGACAGGTTTAGTTACTTTTCATAGGCTATTACAATATTCCATACCCTTCATATCCAGTGAAAACCATGCATCTCCAAATGTATTGAATTTGAATGAATATTTCTGATAAACTGAAGGATGAATTGTTCCTTTATGTGTTGAGAAAATCCTCCTACTTCTTAAGCTAAATTAACTATTTAAAAAGCCTCTTAGATTAGCTGGAAAATGCATCGTCACAAAGCTGAAAACAGGGTTGTTTGTCTGAACTCATGAAAAGTTGACTTTTTTTAGAGATACGTGGTTCTCACAGGACAGTGATGAAATAAACATGTTGATTTTATGGAATATGTTGCATTGCTTTAGATTAAACTACCCAACAGTGTTAAAGGAGTTAAACTTAGCACAGTCTTAAACATCTAAATGCAACATACACATTAATGCAGAAGTAATATTAATCTAAAAACATCATAATAGTAAAACTCTCAGATGGAACATTTTAATGTACAGTGAATACTTTTACTTTTGCTACTTTAAGTAGGCCTATATTTTTATATTTGCATATATGCAGGACTTTCACAGTGTGGTATTAGTACTTTTACTTAAGTAAAGGCTCAGAATATTTCTCCCACCACTGCTAGCTGCCTGACAACCAGTGACAGCCACATGAGGACCACATGAGGGTTATTAGATT
>JAOVVB010039294.1:0-15214 GCA_028570985.1 Heterobranchus longifilis
ACCGTGCAGCACAAACACAAAAAATGGGTGGTTATTACCGATAAGTGGGGACAGGCAGAATGGAAGGAGGACGCTAAGTGAAATGCATTTGGACTTCAGATGACAAGGATATGATGCTAACAAAAACAAGAATGACAGGAAATGAGTATGATCAGATTCTTCACTTTGCGGTGGAAACGTGATGTGTGTTGTTCGCTGTTTGAGTAGCTGATTATGGTAAATAGGAACGGGTGATTCACAGTGCCGGAGAGGCGGGGGGGCGAAATGAGTAGTACACCGAGTGTTTCCTCTATAGTCCTGAGGGAATGACTGGGCTTTGCTGAACAAGTTGAGGTAAAAAAAAGTACTGAAGCAAATCCAGTTGGAACAGGTAAAGAAGTAGTGAAACAAAAAAACAATGGAAGCAGTATTGAAATGTACTGCGGTTGCATAAGACACCATGCTGGTTGTTTGGACATCTCTTGAATGAATCTAGTTTCAAATAGTTTTTCAGGTACAGTAGCAAAAATTAATTGGTGGTGTCCCTGTCTGTAAGAATTGATGACATTTATTTATTGAAAGGTGCAGAAGACTGCAGAGAATATACACCATGATAACTGAGAATAGAGTGTAGAAATATGGTGGGTGGGTCTGACACCAGATCAGTTCATAGTATCTGATGGAAAATCCACACACACCTCTCAAGAGCATGACTCAAAAAGGGGCCATAATAAATAAAATGGAAATTGGAAAAAAAAAGAAAAAAAAAGACAATTATGTAACATCTTTCTTCTTTTGAGTGGTGTGGAGGAGAGTGACTGAAAAGACAGAAGAGAGTGAGGGTATGGCCTCAGACAGAGGTTGCTATTTGATATCAAATATCAAAGTAGTCTATGAAATCTTTCTGATCCCATTCTCTTACGTAAGACTCGCAGCCATACAGTCCCAAACTCATTGTACCAATAAATGTGCTTTCGTCGAGTAAAATGACAGAAAATACTGAATATATAGAACGCGTTCTCACACAAATGTCACACCACAGATCTTGATGTATCCGGATATGGATAAACGCATGTTAATGCAAGGTGTAAATGCGTTGTGATCGGATCTGCTTGACCACATCTGGAGGTAGTCTGGCTCGCATTGTGTTCAGATCTCGGGTGTAAATGCAATCTGTACAACATCTGACCCACAAATACACCGAACACCACTGAGGACAGAGATCTGATCTCAGTGAGGATAAGATAAGATATACTTTAATGTCCCTGTAGGGAAATTTGTTCTGGACTCTAATGGAGGAAGGGAAGGGAAGATCGGATAGTTTATTATCCAGATAACATTTTAATACCAGGTGTAAATGTGTCTTACAGACAATTCTCACACAAACAGACTAAATGAAAGAACCACACATGGCCAGTTCTGTTTCAGTGTGGTATAGTGTTTCTCCTTCCAATATCATAACAAGACATTTTGGGAGAATCTTAATTGGTTGCATAAAAAAAGTTGCAGCATCTCTGACAGTCAGATTAATATTTCTTTAGGCCCTGGGACTACGGACATGTGGAGGCCCTTCCATCCCTTCACAATATGCCACAGCAACATTAATTCAGAACCCCCTTTTAATGGACAGTGACAAATAGTAAATGGAGTGCCCTCATCATCAGTAAACAGAATATGACAGTCATTAACATGAGACAATACATCAACCATAAGTCAAGACAAAGCTAGGTTATAGACCTGTGTGCACAGCCATACAGTCTTTGCCAAGCAAATCCATATCATCTTTTGCTGTTTTCCTGAATTGTCTTCCAGCTTTTAGGTGCATGGTTAACAATTGGGTGTTTGCCAATATTGAGTAATAGATATGTGAGAGAGTAGAATAAAATGTGTCGCTTGTTTGATGTGTAGTGCTGTCCATGGTGCTGATCATGCAGCTGTAAAATAAGATACTTTAATGTCCCCATATGAAAATTTGTTCTGCACTCTCTGTCCTGCAGTTCCACAGAAATGAAGAAACAATAGTCACAATGTTGCCGTCCTGGTGACTTTGTTTTGCATTAATAACTGACTTAGGCCTCAGACTGTTTGTGTATGAATGACAAGGTTTAATAGTGGGGTGAGACTACATGACTTTAGCATACTTTGCCATTCTTATAAATAATAGGCTGCACTGTCGGGTCAATTAATTCATATCAGTAACCAAATTTGAAGTGTCATTAAAATATACAGTAAATAAGGATTTCATGATAGTCTACATATATACCAACATCATATTAAACTATTTAATATGAATCTGTTGTTGTATTAAAAAGTCTGAAAAATGATGTTGATTAATAGGGCTTGCCCATAAAAACCAAATGCCCAGCCAATGACTTTCCTCCAAATATATATTATAATTTATAATATATATAAACAGTTTTTTTTAAAGCTCAAGTGTCCCCTGGAGACCCGGAGCCCGGGACTTAAGCATTAAAGCACCATTGACAGTAAATATCAGGCTTTGGTGTCGGTCCTTCAGATTCAAAGAGGAAGAGCTTCTTGCCAGATAACATTTTCCACTGACATTTAATAATCCTTCAGGGAGAAATGCATCATTATGGAACCAAATATACAAACTCCAGACTTTAACCTGAAAAGCCCAGAATACAATATGGCCACAAGGAAATATTGTAATTTAGTTTGTTTTCTGCAAAATAACTGCTGGCATTTACTGATCACATAGTGGGGAGAGAGGTGTTTCTAAAAGCTCTTGTGACATGCTTCATGTTGCCTTTTTCCCCCTGATATCAAGAAAGCATTTTTAAGGCTCAGGGTCAAACATCTCATCCATGTCACACTCAGGTCACACAGCCCCGGGTGTGTCTACATCAGTGTTTTTGAAGTGCAAGTCTCTGCAGAGACCAGGGCTCTCAGAACGTCCCGAAAAATACAATCTAAGCCGTCCTGAAATGAATGTGGACCGTCCTGACTTTATTAAAATAATTTAACATAAATAAAATATAAAAATGATTAAAAATCCTCAACCTTTTTATTCATTTGAAAAGATTCAAACTAGATGTAAATCAGTCGGGTTTGTTATTTATATTTTTTATAGTTTTGATTTTGATGTTACCAATGCACCTAAATTAAATAAAAATATTTTTAATGTGTAAAAAGTAGCATTTGGTCTCATTTACTATATGCATATGGAATACAATTCCCTATGCCAAACAAGATTTTGCATAGGGCCCCCAAAAGTTAGATACGGCCCTGCTAGCTGGTGTGTAAGCTTGCAGAGCTGCAGAGAAGATGCTGTTGTGGGGAGAGGCTCGACATGAGTAAGTAGGCTTATATTAAGTGGTTAACATTAGTGCGATGATTGAAGCTGCTGCAGAGTTTTAACTCTTATTCATGTAACTTTAACGTCAGATCACTCACTGTTGATGCAAACGTCGGCTGCTGGCTCGTTAACTAGCGGTAACTGTAATGTAACTGTTAACATCCAACAGTCTAACGTTATTTAACATTAACTGGTATCGTTAACATTAATACTACCCAGCGTACATCGACTTCATGTACGCTTGATTTGGCTGCAGCTGCTGTGAGGTAGGAGGCTCGTGGGTCTGGATCCGGCTCCGCTGTGTGTTTTCCTGCAGGTTTTCTTGATGCAATATTAAAATAGTTCAGTATCCACCACGGGACGCCATTGCCATTGTAGGTTACATGGGATTCATAATAACGCCAATCTGAACAAATACAGATGGTGAAAGGCGTCTGGCACGCGCTCTGTGTGTGTAGGTGTGTGTGTGTTTTTATGTTCAAGGAGGTTTAATAAGAACTGTGATTTACACAAACCTGCAGTCAGTTTTGTTTTCATCAGCAATCATAGTCACGTTAGCATGTTTTTTTTCCCTTCAACTCTCGTCCCAAATTTAATTTCCATCCTCCCTGGTCCAATTTTTTTTGGCCCCGGGACGGCCTTAAGCTCGAGCCCTGGCAGAGACTCCTATGAGTATCCTGGAATCATGTTTTCATTCTTTAGAGCTAATTTGCATTTACACTAAGTTTGATCTCAGCAGTTGGATAAAACATGTAGAGCTAAACAATGAAGTTACTGTAGCATCCCGTGTCGATACTCCCCACATCCCTCTCAAGTGATAAAATAGCTGGTGGCTTTTTTACCTCAGGACCATTAGGATGTGTTTTTGGATGCAAATACATACTAAACAGTGTAATGAGAACAATTGCCATACACATTTCCTCCTTACATTATCCATAATTCACATCCAAAGCTGCTCTTCTACGTTATTAACTGGGGATTATTCATTAAAGTAATGGGTTGCTCTCTTTGTCTGGATTAATGTTAATCTGACTCTCCTGGCTGAGATATGTGATCACTCATTGGTCGGTCAAATCCTGTCAGGCTTTCGTGGTGCTGCATCGACCAATTATTTTTCTCCATTCAGTCTAATTACTCCTCGTGTATTTAATTATGTCATCTTTGACCCAATGGGTGTTGTGCAAAACGGTCACTGCATATATTATCCCAGATAAAACATCCAGAAGGACCAGATGTACAGCAAACCTATGACATATGACAGGTGTGCAAATTAATACGTCATTACTGGATTTAGCAAAAGTTGCTCTAACCAGACAAAGGGTTTTTAATAATGGATTTTCCACCAGCTTTTGTGTAATTTGTTACACAGTGTGGTCTAAATCTCTTATCTAATACACAGAAATGTTATTCTGTCACTAAAGGCCTCCACGATGATGCAGTTTCCTCGTCTGTAGCCGGAGGTCCATGGATGTCCGAATGTTTTCAAGCAAAAAATCAGAAACTTGATTTCCTCTCTTGAGAAGTGATACCTTAAATGGGAGTGCTACTATAAGTCAACCCGCCCACAGCATTGTACTCTGAATACACAGGCATTCATTTGCATTAAATTTGAACTGTTCTCACTATCTGCAACTAATGTACCATCAGTGGTACCTGAGATGAATGGATGGCCAGACAGACACATATATACAGTGTAGTCAGAAACTATTGGGACAGTGATGTGTTTTTCTTGGTTTTCATTCCACATCTAACGACGATGACGAAACGATGACCGTGAGGTTGAAGGGCCATTTAATAAACAAACATTCAAAGTCATAATCTCCTCTTTTCTTGTGATGCTACCACATGGGAAAGCTGTGACTTGTGATGGCGCCTAATATTGGTAATCTTGCATACAGCAATTGTTATTTGGTAAATTAAACACAGTGGCTTAGGATTGGTATGAAGTGGCAAAATAATGGCAACTTAATTTGTCCATTTTTCATTGAATCGCCTGTTTTCAACCTTTCGATCCTCCCCTGGCACTTATCTTTAGAAATAAGTTTGATGTTTTTAATGCACTCTGGCATCTTATTTACATTCATTTACATTCTCAGTGAGAATCAATTTATTTTCCTTGTGATTTTGAAAGTGATTGTCGGGCCACCAGGCAACCTAATTCGGGCCAGATTTGGTCCCCGGGCCGTAAATTGAGTATCACTGAGGTAGTCCCGTGTACACTGCACACTGACGGACTAAAAAAAACCCCAAAAAACGACGGCTCGACTTGAAGAATCTCAGTCGACTGAGGGGTCTCCGACTGATGATTCGAATCTCTGACTTCCAGAGGGCAGCCTTAACAATTTCAATGCCGTTTATCTGATGTGAATGTGAATCCCCTCAAACCAAAGCTTAAAGTCGGCACTTAAACCTTACAGCCATTGTTTAATTTCAAACTCAGTGTGGGGTGCTGGAGCACAGAGCCAACAACAACAAACAACTGCCTGTGTCACGAATCCTGTGTTCCAATGTATTTCCTTTTTAGTTTCTTTCTCAGTAATTACAAGTGGGTCGAGCTCCCATCTCTGATAAACAGTCCATTAAATCCAACTATAGCCTGAAGAATGCAAGCAGGAGGCGACACCCCAGCTGTACTGCTCCTCTAATGGGAGAAGCAGTGATGTCTTCTGCTATTTGCGGTGGATGTTATCAATGTGCATTCTCTGGGCAGAGCTTCTTACTCATCTTTCCTGCCTGTCGCTGGTGCTCTGATGTGCTGGTGGGGCTGATAAGCAGAGGTGCGAGACACTTTCTGCTCAGGGTAATCTGGTGAGAATGAAGCTACTGCCTTTTCTGTGCCAACCAGGGGCACATGGGGAGGGTGATGGAAGAGAGATTGTTAGAGGGACAAATAGCAGCAGACTCTATTTGGATTCGCGGCTCTCATACCCCCTTTTTCCACCAAATTAGCTCTGGTTGTTGGAACCTTGGTGCTATCTAGCAAACCAGCATGCGTTTCCACCAGTTTTGAGCGGAACCATCAATGGAGAGCGTTGGGACAATGCACAGCAGAGATAAAGAGTAGGGATGCACCGATAGCACTTTTTTCCAGACCGAGTACAAGTACAAGTACTTACATTTGGGTACTTGCAGATACAGAGTACCGATATGAGTACTAGGGTTGTGTATTGCTTGTTTGTTTTTTCAGCACAGGCTGCGGTGCTTAAACAGTGCCTGAAAGACTTATTTAAAAAGATTGGCTACATGGTATCAAGTGTGATATAACTGCCATATTATGTACCACACTCAGTCCATATGGTCACATTTGAATTGATTTAAAATGTAAGAACTTATTTCAACAGTCAGTTGGGAACAAACTGATGGCAGAAGGTACAACAACAGCTTGAGTTACTCAGATTTCCGAGTCCACCAAAATGAAAAGGATTTTCAAGTGCTGTTTCTCTGACATCCCCAGCTCCAGCAGTGGCCATGGAGGTTGGAAAAGTTAGCTACAGGCTAACTGTTAGCGCCGTTAATGTAACCTTCACTGTCTTTTAATGCAGACTGTTGCACGTCCCGCTGTTGGAATCCTTTTGACTGAATTACAGCCACAATTTAGTAGACAGTTTAGCTTTAAGCTTTTTTAAACCGTGTTTGCAGTCTGCTCTACTTTTGTCATCATTTAAACTATCTCTACACTGCCGGCATCGCCGCTCCTCCGTCTATCTGCTCAGATGACGAGAGGTGAATCATGCCGTACAGTGGTATCATGTGGTAGTATCGGAGTAGTTTTCCAAATACAAGTACAAGTACACGAGCACAGTATCGGACCCGATACCTAATACTGGTATCGGTATCGGTGCATCCCTATGTAGAAGTGGCAACATGGCAGGTTGCAGTGATTACCTGCGAGCTTTTGTTCCCTTATTCTAGATATTTGTTTTTATCAAAAAAAAACAAGCATGGACCAACTACTAATGAGACCACTGCACGCTCCTTTTTTTCCCCAGACAATTTCTCACTTGACTTCTCGGTTGTTGCTTTCTCCATCCTCTCTTTCCAACCTGTAGAATATGACATGTGCACTGATGTTGTCACGGGACAGATCAAGGAAAACCTGCTCCGAACGATTCAAAATTCAAACCAGAACTGAACCATGTTGGTGGAAAAGGAGTATCAGAGGACACCGGGGTGTTGGGGGGGATTGAGAGTTCCTGGTACTTTCAGGGTTAGCACTGGTGCATTTCATTCAATTTCATCAGTTTCTCGACCTGACAATTTTTTCCCGGTATGAGCTGAAGGCTTGCACAGTGTTCGGCAGCTTGTGTTTTTGACTGCTGTCACCTGATAAGCTTATTTTTGGTTGTTTTTCATGTGAAAGCCCAGGCATATAAGCCAGCTCTGAGCACTGTTTTTTTTTTATTTTACACACACAATAACTAAACTCAAGTGTCACTTATTTCTGCTGTTTTCTCCCCAGGAGGGATATGCACAACTTTGTTTCCCAACACTAGCTGGCTGGGTGACTTTATTTATCTCGCTGTTAAGCCTTTCTATCCTATTTCTTTCTCCTCTATTACATTTTCTTTGTCCCCTGCAGTCTCCTGCCTGTTTACTCTTGGTATGTCTCCAGGGTTTAGAGCCATATAGCTCAGCATTATTTATAGTCTGCTCGCTTCAATTTCTCCCCTCTTGTTTGTTTTGGTATAGTCCATTTTCAGGGATTGGGACCTATGAAAAATGACAATAAAGCTTAAATAGACCAATTCTTGGCAACACATAATTTTCCTTTTCCCCTTTTCATTTGCAAATAACATATTAATGTATAGAGTAATGCTTTCTAAATTGCCCACAAGAAGCTGATAAAGAAGGAGATTGAGAAGGAGCAGAGGAAGAGAAGTAAATGAGAGTTGCAGCTGCCTCTCGTGGGAGGTTTCAGCGTCAGCCAGTCAATTAAATTAAGTTGTCTTTGTCTTCTTCCGAAGGCTGTAAAAGCATCAATATTTCTGGGTAGCTGCGTTCGCTGTACATTAAATTGTGTGCAAAATGCGAGGAGCAAATCACTCTAGCTTGTTTCATAATTAGAGTAATTTCATGCATTGACTTCTTGACTGGCAGGTGGAAAATTGTTTTCTGTATAACACACCTCTTGAGAAAATTATAATAAAAGGCAACAAGACACATCTGTAACAATCAACATTGTAAGTGAGAAAAAAAAGTAATCCCAATGGAATATTAAAGAATGATGTAAGAAATTGAAATTGATTTATTTTACAGCTCTGACTGCGAGACTGATGGATCTCATTATGATGGATATCCTCGACATACCGTATACAGTAAACCATAGTCATACAGGGGCTGTAAAAAAGTAATTTAAATTGATTTATCAATGTTAATCTTTTATTAATGCTTTGCTGACTGCATCCGAGTATTTTATTGCCGATTTGTTAAACATTAATGAATCATTTAGTAACCATTAATACAGTCGATAATAACAGCTGTAACGTGGCACCAAAAGGAAAAAAAAAAAGATCATGCTGTGAGCCTTCCCATTCAATTTTCCATATAAAGACGTTTATAGAAACCTTCCTGTCGTTTCCAGAATGTTGCATTGAAAATTACAGCAAAACAAAAGTGCAATTGTGATGAAGATGACAAAGATGGAGAGACAGAAAGGGAGACTGGGTGAGAGAGAGAGAGAGAGAGAGAGAGAGAGAGCCAGTCAGCCTGTGCTGGCAGTGATAAAGGGTAATGAGTTATAGCATTCACAGGTACACAGTGCTCACATATATCACAGCTCCATCAGCTCGGCCTGATTCGTGACAGATTATTGCAGACGGATCTCACTCCAGATCTCAAATCCTTGCACACTGGAGTGGCGATAGCTTTGCTTGACGTGCGTATGTGTCTGTGTGTGAGGCTCTGTGTGTATGTGCATGAGACGCACCCTCAGGATTTGCATCTGCTCTTTTTGGGGGGCTCCATGAAGACTCATTAGTCTGGCCAAGCGAGGGGCAGAATAACTGATTGGTCACTGGGCGAGATAAAGACAGAGAAAGAGGGAAAGGGAGAAAGAGTGAAAATGGCTGCTCCTCACATCACCATCTCTGAATAAGACGGCAGCCTCCGTTAATGAATTGGACTGCCCTGTGTTAATGAACGGAGTCTAGAGATGGGCAAAAGGAAATGAAGGGAGTAGGGGGATGTCAAACTACATGAACGATGAAGTTGCTCATATCGGGGCCTATATTACAGAGGCCTATTAGTTCTCCTGTCTCTGCTGGCAATGGGCGTAATGAGGCAGTCTCCATAGACCAAATTGATGCCCACTCTGTCTCACTCTGAGGATGGCGAGTGAGCTTATTGTAGAATTGTGCTATGAAATAACCAGCAAAATTCTCTTTTGGTCTTATACTATTGTACAATGACACATGACGCACGTATATCTTTAGACCATTGTAATTAATGGTCTATTTTTTATACCTTTTGAGTTTGTTTGCTATTTGTCAGATTCAGAATTCAGTGGAAACGTGTCTTTGAGTGACGTCTCTTTAGTTTTATCATAGTTCTTATTGGTTTTTAAAGGTTTAAGTGATAAATGTCTGCACATTAGTGCTCTGGGTAGAAGGTCTGCAACTACAATTAGAGTCTTTTGCACTTTTGATGACTTTAAAGAAATAAGTATAGCCTTGAAGCTGCATGGTGTTTGCAGAATACTTCGATCTTTTGTTTGGATGAGGAAACACATCAGTAACATATTTTCATCATTTTTGTTAATATTCACCTACTGCACAGCAGTCGGGGCTCAACGACTTGGAAAAAATATCTAATTGCGATTATTCTGACTGATTGCAATTGTGATATGATTCACAATATTGGAGGGAATGCTCATTTTTGCATTATTATTCTCATTGAAAAATATATTAAAATGATTATTAAAATGTTGGGTTTTTTGCATAGTCCATATTGCGATTTCGATGAAATTCTGATTAATTGTTCAGTCCTAACAGCAGTAGAGTTTTGTGTTTGTACTATCCAGTACACTATTGATCTGAATATGCAGTTCTGAAAGGTCTTAAGAGAAACTAAATGCATTGTTGTTGTACATGTAGGAGTTTGCAGATATGAAGTATTGTGATACATATGGAGGCGATTGAGGTGCACTCACTTTCAAAGTTGTTCTTTCAAAATCTTTCTTTGAGCTTGACAGTTAGAAAGAAAAGAAAGACGAGGACAAGTTGTTCAATTGTTCATTCATTTTTAAAGACTTAGAAACAGCTTACAGGTGCTTTGCATGACAGCTTTGTTGCAAAGTTTAACGAGTAGGGTTTGGTATCGTTTGAATTTTATCGATTCTGCTTATCGATTCCGACAAGGTTAAAAAAATAGGTAAAATGTTTAGAAAATAAAAATATCTTTATGTTTTATTTACTTGCTTACTTTGTCTTTTGTTGTTTCATTAAAATAAGTCAATTTAAAGTTAGACCTGGTTGGATTTGGTTCTAATCGGTTCTCATTTTTTAACAGGTACCCAGTTTTTGGCAATTTGCTATCGGTTGTAATCAGTTCTCGGTTTTTGGTTCCCAACCTTATTAACGAGGAATTCCTGTGCAGACTGTGTTGCTCCTTGTGTGAACTTTTATTCAAATATTTAAGAACCCAGCAGCAGTATATGATCTGTCAGAAAGATTTCCTAGATTTTCAAAAATGTAACGTAATGTGTCCCTGATTGATCATATTAAATACCCTTTTATTGATAAAATGAATTCAGCAAACCTTAAATTTTCTTGCTGTATTTTCCGTTACACTACTACTTGCGTGCTCAACAACAGTATTAAGTAAATTGTACCTTTTTCCTTACGTTGTCTATTCTTTGCGTCACATTTTGACACCCTTTACCCTTATCATTCCTGACGTGTTCTGTGGGCCACAATCAGCGCAGAGTGATCATGGACAAAACCCCTCATTAAAGAAAGTGCTTCTTCCTGAGATGACAGGCAGTGAGGGAGAGGCCTGACCTTATTAACAAAGCCTGCTAAGTTAACACAGTGTCACGCCATCATTCACATCATTCTTTCCCATCTTGCTTTAGCAGCGACCGACTCTGCAGGTAATTACTGCCTCGTGTCGCGCCCTCTCTGTACATAATGAAGACCCTATAGCACTGACGTGGTGGATTTCTTAGTTCTCTTCACTGAGAAGGAACTAGAGTCTGCGTGTGTGATCTCATGCATTGGTCCAAATATAATTTGTCTTTTGGGAAGACAAGATAATTGATCACTTTTACTAAAACCCATCTCAAAATCGACCTGTGTGGAATACAGTTAAAGTGTTCTTGCTTGCTTCGCAAAAAAATATGTAATTGCGATTATTTTTGACTGATATTGTGATACGATTCACAATATTGGAGGGAATTTTTTTTTTTTTGCATCATTATTCTCATTTTCATTGAAAAATATATTAAAATGGTCATGGTGTGAGTCTGTAGAATACGGTTTGTAGGCCAAGTCATCTCTGCAGCACCACAATGCTTAATTTACATTGGTATTTTGACATATTTTACTTTTAACAAGTATTGGGACTTGGATATTGGATATTTCTGATTAATTGTTTATTCCTTGGCAGCACTCATGCACACGGGGAAAAGCCACAGCAGTGTGGAGAAATTTCCAGCAGGTATCTAGTCTTCAGCCTTTCAAATCCAAAAGAGATATTGATTTATTAGATAGACTGAAGCCTGCACGCCTGTCTTCCTCAACTCTGAGGCAATTAAAGGCATATGTGATGCGTTGGTGCACTGTCCACAGATAATAGATGAGTATGAGTGTGTGTTCAGGAAAAGAAGGCTTTTAAAACCAGAATGCAGTGTAGATGGCTCCCAATCAATGTTCCAATGTTTATGTCCACCTGCCACTGTGGCTGGTAGATTCCACATTTTACCAGCCACTCAGTAGATTACAATTTTTTTTTTGGCTGGCGAGTGAAGCAAATCTAGCAGCCACTTGCATATTTTACCAGCATTTGGCTGGTGGCTGGCGCTAATTTCCAACCCTGCTCCTACACCACCAACCATTACAGATCTAATTCCCACCACCACGCGTCTCTGTAGACCTATTATTATATGGCTAGACGGTAAAATACATAGATTGTGTTGAGCACATAAATAAGGCAATTGATAGGACAAAGAAGAAAGTCTGACACATTTTAAAAGTATATCTTAATATAAACATTTTATTCAGTGCATTTTTGTGTATACAACAAATAATAAACAACTGGAAGTTATCAGGCAGCCTCAATGTCTGCCTGTAAATGTTGTTTTTATCAGATTTAGCCTGGTAGTTTGGAACACATGATCCAACATGGGTTAATACACATAGCCTACATCATGCAGCTCTAGACCAGAATTTCCCTGCTTTCTCCCATGCAACAGTTAGGTTCACCTAATACAAACCACCTCCGGAGGAAACCAAGAAAAGAAAGCCTCCCAGAAGCATGTACCAGAAAGAAGTTATGTAGCTGAAGGGAAGAGTACCTAGCCCACAAAAAGGGTCCTTTTTGTACATAATTGTGTTTGTACATGCCCTGTGCAAGAAAGGGAAGATGTTCATTTTTGTATAGTTTTTTTTTTCTTCTTTTTTTTTCTCCACTTTTACAAATATGACGTGTCCTATAAAATGTTAAGCCACCTAAAAGTCCACAGTATCCTTTTTTTTTTTTTTTAAATATAGAAAATATTGTCACCACAATAAGTTACTCAAACACATAACAAGCATCCTGGGAAGGGGCTTGCACCATATTCCTATGGTGAACTGTATCAGTCAATAGTTGACAAAAAAGGATGGCGGGGGGGGAGTCGAAGTATGACACAAGCACAGAGGGAGGAAACAGATCACGAGGACAAGAGACGGAGACGTAGTGACACAGTGGTAACAGAAGGGAATGGGAACACAGAATAGTCGTTTCGTACCTCGGTCATCGAGCATATCAGCGAAAAGCACAACATCAAGCACGCTGCCAAAGTGTTTAAAATCACTTCCTTTTGTCCATTGTTACTTATTTTTCTTCCCCACAAAATCTTTGCTTTCTTTCGTCAAAAATGTACAATGAAAAAAAAAAAAAAAAAATTCCAGCTTTGCCTTTTTATACTGGCTTGGTTTTCAGCGGCTTAAAGGGACACTCTTTCGTTCTGTCTTTGGTTTGCTGGAACCCCTTTCAATGATGAAACTGCAACAAAAATACAAATACTGAACAATGGTAAGGGGAGAGAACAAGAGGGGACAAAAACAAAACCAGTTATCAAATAAAAAGCTCTCGGCTAATTCAGAAAATTAGCAAAAAACCAAGGTGCAGCTGTGGCATTTCTGAAAAGAAAAGAAACTGCAAAGAGAGCCACACTGTCCCTTATATTTCAGGTCAGCTGAACATAGGCTTCATTTTCCCATGCTAGAGAGCTCAGTCTCTGAGCGTGTGCACTAGGACGCAGGAGAGCTACCGTCTGGCTGGCCACAGTCCCAGCAGCACTAGGCTGTGCCACACCAGGGAGTTTATAGGCTTTGTATTCACAGAAGCTGGATGGATGAGACAGAGATCAGGGCGTGTACTGTACCACTGCAGCCTTGTAGACCAGCACTATTACTGGCCGCCCTGAATGCCTACATGTCTAGCTTCCTGTCCCTGTCTGACAGATGCACGAGTGCTTGATGTCTAAATGACCAAAGAAAAGTTATTGTCCACAGGAAATTAAGAAAAAGAAATCAAGATAAAGATGAGCTAACTGGTATGCGATCATTAGAGAGTGATCAAGGTTATAGATAAATCTCAAGACCAAAACAAAAATTTAATTTAATTTTTTTTTAAAGTCCAGAATGGTTTATGTGCCATTACGATTCTTACTTTTGATGATTTTTTTTTTTTTGACGATGATTAACCAGGATGGTACCTAACTTGTTTTTTATCGATGGTGTCCGGGTGTTTGTGTGTGGTTTGTTGTCGTAGCTAGTCCTGAACCGCTGATCGGTGAGAGAAGTCTGCTTGGATTCACGCTCTGCTGGAGGTAAGGTTTCGTGGTTCGGCCCCAGGCCTGGGTTTGGCTACCGGGCTACGTCGACTCATTCTGGCTCACGGCTTTGCCTCCGTTGAGCACAGCCGAGGCGCTCCGACTCTTGGTGGGTGTGCCGCTGCCGGAGCGGGAGAACTCTGTCAAGTCATGGAGGGATGGCTCTCTGTACATTGCCACTGTGGAAACACAAAATAAATGAGAATCAGACAAACTGACATTTTGTATACATTAGACAAGCAACAACAGAAAACAAGAACCGTGATGTGTAGTATACACAGTCGGTGGTTTTAGGGGGGATGCCATCCGCCTTGTTAGCAAAACGACCAAAATGCATCCCCCCTCTCCATCCCCTCGTAGCAGAGAGAGTGCAGGGATGAGGGGTTGTTTAGTTGAATATGTTAGTCGAGTCTGCCTGACTCATTGATCCTTTATCTGACTGAGGTTTGTGCATTAGAATCTATGGCCCCGACCATGGCTCTGAAATATCAGTAGCCTAATGGGGTTTTTCCATTTGCACTTTTGGCCGCACTGAGCCAAACGGCTCAATTTGCTTTTCCATTACCAGTTTGGATGGTCCTTCTGCGGAGTAAGACCAAAACGAGACCGACCCGCCCCCCCGTTGCAAGTGTTTGGTGATTCACAATAAAACCTTTAAATAACAAAATAACTGGGGACTTTTACTGTGAAGAATTTATAGGAAATCACAAAATGTACAGTGCTGTAAAGTTATGTTTTCGACGTTTGTTTGCTATGTGACGCAATGTGTCAACCGGAACAAGGTCCTGCAGCAACCAGCTGAAAGGAGGCATATCGCCATCTACTGTACCGGAGGTGGACATACTTCGGTCAATAAATCGACTCTCTCCCAGTTCATGTAT
>JAOVVB010039309.1:0-15213 GCA_028570985.1 Heterobranchus longifilis
AATCACACCTGTGCTTCTCACACATCTCGGCACACGGGTGAAACATACGCAGGGTGAAACATGGTGAGGGAGCTTTGCTGAATCTCATTAGCCAAGCGGGTAGTCATTAACAGAATGACCTTTGGAAATAATTACCAGCCTTCCTCCCTCCATCCCTCTTTCCCTCCCTCCTTCCCTTCTCACACTCATCCATCCCTCTGTCCCTCCCCTTCCCCCTCTCATTCAATAGTTCCTTCTAGGTGAGGACAGAGGGAGAGAAAAAGGAGAAAAGAAATGAGTCGAGGGTGGGTGGCGAGGCAGGGCCCCGCTGCTGCCGTTTAAGATTACAGGGTGAGCTGAACTTTCAGATTAGGTTAATCTGCTGGAAATGGGATTGGCCAACGGCCTTTTTCCTCTGGCAGGTAGGCAAGCACTCAGGCAGGCCAGCTCAGTACCAAGAGGCATGTGCCATTGCATGTGATACTTGAGCCAATGGCATCAGAGTGTGCTGTGCTGGCTGAGGTCATCACAATGCCGTCAGCTCTGCAGGGTTCGAGCCAATTGTCACCATGTATGTACACACGCATACACCCATGCAGTGCAGCCATTGCGAGCACACACTTACACAGGCCAAGAACACGTTTGTGTGTGTGTGCATATAAGCACAATGGCTTATACTGTATATGCACATACAGTGCACATAAATATTATAGCATCCTTGTCTTCTTCCACTCTGGTATATCCAATGTATTCAAGAACGGGATCGTATGATATTTTACGAAATATGATCATTCTACTTAACGTTGTGAAATGGAAGTACTTTGTTTGGTTTAGGCACCAAAAATACTTTGTATGGTTAGGAAAAAAACAACGGGGTGTGGGTTAAAATAACTACTTTTGTACATAACTACTGGACTGAAGTTAATTTACAGGTTACATCTTAAAATAACAACGTTGACTTTTAGTTTCAAACAAGACACGGACCTCCTTGGTCTTTATACTGCGCTGCTTCACTTCCTCATTTCCTCCCATCAAAATTACTACGGCCACTAGGGGTCGCCACCTAACAACGTCAATATGGGACGTAATAAGCTGCGCCTCCTGGCTCACAGTTACGTGGGTTATGTACAGAAATGCATTACCTTTCGTGGGTATAAATACGAACAGTGAATGAGAACAGCCTGATCCAGGCATTGAGGGTATATAGCTCCCCATCACAGCTCACTCACTAACCCTTTAGTTGTTCCACAAACCTGTGTTCTTTGTTTCAACAGAGGGGAAAACAAACACATTGTGGAACGGGGATTTGGCACAGCCCAAGTGTGTTGTTGGATTTGGGGCCATTCAATCACAGCAAGAACCAGCCAGCGCTGCTTAGGTTGGGGCTTGATCTGCAATCATCGAGAGGGGGGAAAGAAAGGACTCTTTCATGTGCTATTGCAATTAACAACCCCCATACCAGCATAATAAATCACCAATAAGAGCTGGAAGTGATTGTTCTTAAGCAGGAATAAAAAAGAGAGGAAAAAGGAGAGATGGATCTATTCTCTTGTCATTTCCCAACACGGCTTCCCACTTCTCCTCTAATGCCATTCGCATGTCCAGGAAACGGGCCTGGCAGACAGCAAGTATAGGAAATCTATCTGCGTGTTTGACTGTTTTATCTGGAGCCAGACACAGAGTGTACTGTAGACCTGCCAGGATGACACATTTGGACCCCGCTTGGACATCCAATGATGGGAGGACCCGCCTCTGTGTTTGCTTTCATCCGGCTACGAGAGCTAGATGAACTTACATGTCCCTTTGTACAATTAACATTAATTAAGTGGACCTCCCTACTTGTTTATGCAACAGCTGATAACACTGTGCAGTACATGTTTTATTACGGTCTCTTGGGGAGCCTCTGCAAGTTCAGATATCACTGTATCCTACAGGACAATACGTGTGGCTTGGGATTAAATGAAGCATGAAATAAAACATGTCCTTGGTTTGTTTCGGATTGCCATTGTTTTTATGTGATTATTATAGGCTTCTCTGTGACAATAATAACGTGTAGCCATTTGGATTACCAATGCTTCTTTTGTTTTACCACTTGTGCTCCGAAGAGGGTTAGCTTTGGTTTCTTGGTCTTTTGCTTCTGCAGATATTTGTGGAAGTGCCATTCCCAGCTGAGACTGTTTTCAAGTGAGTCATAAAGCCCTTCTTTACCACTCCGCTCTCTCTCTCTATATCTCTTTCTTTCAATCTCCCTATTTTGGTCTTTCACATACATACACCCATTGACCCATCAATAGATTCAACCTAATGCAAAAATATGTATGTTCAGTGAAAAACTGGATAAAAAAAGAGAAGGAAAAGAGTGAGGGAGAGATGGAAAAAAGCCCTCCAGCCTCTTGTAAACATGCTGTAGCTAGAGAGGCTGTGCAACGCTCTCAGTGCCACTCTCTCAACAACGCTAATTATCAACCAAAGACATGCTAATTACATAGAGCTTTATTGCTAATGTAGCAGGCCTCTATGCCAGCCGCCCACACTCTGAGCTCCGCTCCCCTACCTCTGCCTCTCCTCCCACTACACCTTCAGGCACAGCAGCAACAGACGGAGCGAGATGCATGCAGTTTGTATACTTCTAAAGACACGTGTTTTCTACAAATTTCAAATTAAATGTCACATATCAGATGTCATATTTAAGGGCCTTATTGTTCCTCTATACCTAGATTTCATTTAAACCCCTAAATCCAGCCCTTTATCTTGTTCTTGACCTCCTCCTCATCATCTTGCCATCTCAACAGGAAGTCCGCTTCGCTCCTGCACCCCCGCCCCCCCCCCCAAACTCAACAACCCACCCACGTTCCTGCAACTGTGACGTAGCCTAGCAGCGGCACACAAGGCTCGGCGGGAGAGATCCAACCCCCCCACCCCCTCCCTCTCCACACACCCTCCTCCCACCCATGCTAAACATGCTAGTGTCAGCCCTGTGGCCAATCCCGTTAGCACGCCGCGGCTAAGGCTGAAGGCCTCTTCAGATCGATTTCTCCCGCTGTGAGTCGCTCAGAGTCCTCCAGGGATCACAGTGTAGGTAGTGCTCCACAGCACACTCCCCCCACTAGGCTCTTTAGCGTCTTCCCCTGACACGGCTGTTTACACGTTAGCCATCCTCTGCTCTCTAATGGAGACACAGTTAAAGAGAGAGCTTCAAAGCAGGGAGCTCTCGTCACAGGCACTTGCTGAAACATGTGACAGCTCTCTTCATGGGTTCAGCCGGGGCAGGGTAATACACTGACTATACAGTGGCTGAAGGGCTCTGTGCATATCAGCGCTCACAGGCACATTAAGGATATGAGTGGATGCTAAATGGGTTAATGTAAATGATATAATGCACAGAGGATTATTTTTTATCCCTTCTGATATACTTGGATATAGTTGCACAAACTGTGGCAAGACTCAAACTATAAGCTTTGGGGACACCACATAGTTGTAAACAGTATTACTGATTATTTAATGTTTTAGAGTTGTACATTATATTGTAATTATGACAAAACTGATTTCATGTTTTAAAAGTTTACAAAGTTATAGCCTCAGCCACATTAACAATTCAAAAAGGGCTCAATAATATGAATTATAGGAAGGGAGTAAAAGCCCATACTGCACTGCAAAAAAAGAATGAGCAGTTATGCTGCGTCTAGTGGATTTATTTGTGCTTCTACTGTCCGTGATAATGCACCCGTTCCATTCTCTGTGTTTTCGTCATTAAGGTTAGCCATATGTTGAGTGCTGTATCCCTTGATGTATGAGCTACATTAACACACTATATATTTGACTGCAAATGGAAATGGTGATGGAACAAAAGCAATAACAACAGCAAACCATATTCATTTATGCTGTTTTTTAACCTCCAAACATGATACAAAGGAAGAGCTAATGATATAAAGGATGTGGAAAATGTAAAGTGAAATCTCTTCCAAAGCAGACATTTGATATCAATGTGTAAATTCAAAAGGTTTGTAGTCAGGTGCAGAGTGCCATCTGGAATAGCAGGACTGTTCCCGGTGGACTGTCCACCCGTGGGCGGGCAACAAGCCCAGTAACACCCATATGAAAAGATAAAAACGTGTCTCATGTTGTTTGATCCTGTGTTAGACTGGCCAGCTACCTCTATAGGTGCATGTGTGCTAAGGGTATACAGTCATTACATCTCCCTGGGTCCCCACTTTTCCTTTCGTTTTTTTAAAATCCTGAGATTACAATGGCAGACTTTTGTGTTGTGCATGAAAGTCAATCTAACAAATTAACATTATCAGGTGCCTGTTGAATTACAAACTATGCATGCATACACACAAAAAAAACAAAACAAGGGAGTATATAGGGACACAGTTGAGGTTTTCTATGACCTCTAAGCAGCCAAAATTATGCATGTTGGATTTATTATTATTTGATATTTATTACCATACATACTGTAAAATAGGGGGAAATGGTTGGATTGTTGCAGGAATGAAAAATGTCATTTGGATTTGCATATTTAACACAATATAAGCATCATATTGCTTTAAATAATTCATGTACCACGCAGACAAAGAATACTGAATATACTGTATGTGATATTTTCATACAGTTGAAAAATATTCATTCAACTTTGTGGTACAGGTGCAGTTTAATCAGCAAGCACGTTGTGAGTGTAAATGTGTGTGTGTCTGCAAGACAAAGGGATAAACTCTGCATGAATGCATGCATGTGTGTGTGTGTGTGTGTGTGTGGCCTACCGGGTTTGTCAGAGCTACAGTGTGAATGTTGCATAACAGGTTCACGTTGAGAGCTTAGGGATCCTGGAGGGTGCCAGCGTCATTTCCTGCTTTATCTACCTGCCTACTGGCTGGCCTGACAGCGCGGTTTAACATCGCCTTGAGCCACGCTAGCCACATGTGTCCAAAGCAAGTCAGATCAACATCCTCGTCTAAGAGGCACATCGATGGTGACAAGACACTGAGGGCAGGGGCTGGTGATTGCACACCACAGGGGATGGTCTGAAAGGTCCAGATCAATGATAGGCAATGCTTTTATGTTACAAACACAACACAAGGAGGCAATTTAAATGAACATATTTTCTTGAAATTAATGATATACTGTGAGTCTTAAAATACCTTTTTTTTTTTAATACATAGATATTGTGACTGAACCCTTGGGGAAGACCGACAAACTATGGGAGCAATTATTTCTTACACTATGTTAGGTGTGAAGACCAAAAGAGAGAAGTAAGGGTTGCTGAATGAGTCACAAATGCTGTAACCATCTGTCTGCTTGTGCGTTTCTTGTGTGTTTGTGTGAGTGTGTCTGCACTCCCGTGCATCTGTGTGCGCATGCACGTGTGTGCCTTCTGTGTTTTCTTGTAACTTACCTCCACAATATCAGAGTTGGTCCTGCTCTCGTGGGGCTCGTTGTACTCGGTGTATTTAAGCAGGACCTTGTCCATGTCTGTGCTGGCGTACTGGAACAGCTTGTTGGTGCTGTTGAAGATGATCAGGGCAATCTCACAGTCACACAGCACACTCAGCTCATACGCCTTCTTCATCAGGCCAAACTTCCGCTTTGTAAATGTCACCTGGATAAGAGTAGGAGATAAAAACAATATTCAGTGAGGCATTGGAGATTTACGTTCACACATACAGTGTCACTGAACTGAATTTGGCTCACCTATAATCAAATCAATCTTGTAGTCATCATTTAATTATAGCAAAAAAGTCCCCCACCCACGACATATTCACTCTGTAATGAGGAAATGAATAGGAATCTGACATAACAACTTTTCCTCTTTAAAATGAGTAATTCTCAGGAAAACTGAATTAAAGGAAAGTGAAGTCTGCTGATGGTTCAGCACCCCCTGACTGTAACAGTCCACCCACTTTATCAGGGAAAAAAAGAAGCTGGGCTTGTATTTAAGGAACTGAAAATACTCTGTCTCAGACAGATAACGGTAAAGAAGATCAGTTATTGCTTGTACATCAAAGCGCACAGAGGTTCATCATGGAACATATGTGACGTTAAATCGTCCCTTTCATATGGCCCGAATGTACTCGCTCTCTCACTCCCGCTTTTAGGCAAAAGAAATACACATACCTATGACTATTTTAATCTTAAAAAAAATAGCTAAGGCATACTATTTTCTCACAGTGACATTAACACACATTGTGCAGTTGTTTTGTTGCCCAATTAACCACCTCTCATATTGAATAACAAGCCATTGATATAAATAACGGATGGGTTCCCTGACTGTGCTTGAAGCTATTTGTGAGTGTTCAAATAGTGACAATGCACTCAACTTAAACCACAAAAATTGGTTTCTCTAATGGGGCCTTCTCTCTTTCTCTCTCTCTGGGTTTGTGTAAGTGCGTGTGCGTGTGTGTGTGTGTGCGCGTGTGTGTGAGGCCCAAGACCGGTACCTTAATAACACACGCATACAAGTGCCCACATTGTCAAAATAGAACAGCCTCTATTCCTCTATTGTTTGGATCAAAACTAGAGCAGTGAAAGTGAGTTAATTCCAGTGAGCTGCACCTGGTTTCTCTTCCAAGCCATGTGTGCGAGCTCTTTGGCTGTATGGGAAAACGAGAAAATGTGCCACTGCCAGCTTCCTTCTCTGAGCAACACTGCTTTTTTTTCAACTTTATTTCATTCCCTTCTGTGACTGTGTGTATTATTTACACTGGATATCTGTATTGACAAAGCTTTTTTTACAGAGAGGAAATACTGCCAGAACTGTGCCCAGCTGGTAGCTAATGATCTCAGTTTGTTGATTAACTGCATGTTTGTCTATTCTCTTCTGACACTTAAGTGGGCCAAAAAACACAGAACAAAAACCTCCCAACACTCAGTTAAACACGCTCTGAATACAATTATAAAGGCTATAACCGTAGGCTATAAAAGCCTTTACAAAGAAAGCCTTTATAGAAGTGATCTCTGTGTGTGGTGGATCAGGGTAATGCATGAATAGATTTGCGGCATAAATCTATCATGCATTGCCCTTCACATTTCTCTTTACAACTCCGAGGTCTGAAAGAGGAGATAGGCTTGACTGGATATTGATAGATAGTTTTGGATTTCCTGAAATCATATCTCCCAGGATGCACCAGGGAAACTGAATATCAAACTATCCCTCACCCTCTTTCTCCCCGTCTCCCTCTCCACAGAGTGGGTAAAACCTTGCATGAACTGCCATATCCTAGACCAGCTTCCTCCCCCCCCCCTTAAAAGTTTTCCAGTGATGTCATCGCGTCACGTCGAGCTATGTGTCAGACGGCAGAGGCTGAAACCAGAGACACGGACGGCATTCTAACTCCTTATAAACCGATGTGTGCAATGTCAGGGTCTGTACCTTGGCACAAACATGCATCTGATTCACTGACGACATCAGGAGAGAAGGCTCCTCCGGGCTCTAAATACCATGCTGACATTTACACAGTCATACTGAAATGAGGAAAAAAAAACAAGCCTCATTCTTAACGCTGTAAGATCAAAAGGCATCTTGCGACAATAAGATTAATTATCATATCCAACCCGCTCTGAGGTGTACCGTCCAAAACTGAAACGTAAAGGGGTCTACAACAGCAGAGCTACTGTACAAATTGTACATGAGCGAGTGAATAAGATGACAGGAGTGTAGGACATAAGGTCAAAGCAGACTATTCAGGAACAGGACATGTAGAGTGTTGTCTTCCCCTGGTGTTTTGATGCAGGGGGCACCGGGGCAAACGCAGGACACAGCTAGCTGCCGGCCCAGCTCTGTTATCACCCACTCACTCAGTCGCACACTCTGCCGGGGCCATTAATGTTTCAAATGGTGGCGCGTGGCACACACAGCGGGCTGGGTGTGAGTCCCAGAGGTCCAGAGCTGCTAGTCTCAAAGGGGATGTCCACATGCTGGCTCGGATCGCTCGCATATTAGCGGACCACTCGCAAAACAACCACACACACGTACAAACACAGCAGTGTTTGTTTCAAGTGTTCATTGGAAGACTCATTCGCTGCTTCTCAGTAAAAAAAAATAAAAAGCAGAATCCAATCAAAGTTGTCTTTAAACTTTAAATGAGGAACTCTGCGTGCATTTCCCACATATTATAATTCGCACATAGACTGACTTTAACAACACCATAGGAAGAGAATGAGTGTGATTATGAAAAGCCTTAACTGACCAAACAATAACACCTACGTAAATATCACACCACACCCCCACATCTCAATCTGACACGTACAACCTGCTACCTCCAAATCACATATATTATGAATGCTATGCACATACATCCATAAATACACATGCATTATACACGGTTACGCACATGCACACGCATGCGCACACACGCAGGCACACAGGCACGCATGCAGGCACGCACGCACGCACACTTTTTAAAAGATAGTTGGCTTGCATTAAATGCTGGTGCAAAACATCATGTGGGATGTACTAATTTGTGCTGTACCTCAGCTCAGCTATGCAATTTTTATGTTCCGTATTCAATGTCAACTCTGTCGTGACTTCATGGCCTCACATGATGCCATCATGTGACCCTTTCAGCTCATCAACATTCAAGCTGGTGTTGTCACCACTGGCCTTTCCTGTGCAAGCTCAAAACAGCTCTCGGCCCACACAGCAGCTGTAAACTATAGCGCACTGGGCCTGTATTCAAGGAGTGACTACTCTGCACTGTGAGTGGGGTAAAAACAGATGCTATGAATGGCACACCTGATCTACAAACATTTACATATATCTGACAGTGAATGACCCTGGATGCTAATGACCAAAACACTGAGAAAGTTGTCCATTAGTGAAAAAGGTTATAGTTTGTGTTCATGAATTAATACAATATTATGATATGATAATTAACTTGTAAGCAGCACGTTAAATGAAAGACCAAAATTGTACTGTGTGACTGTATTTCTAAAAGTAAAGGAAATACTAATTATTATCTATTATTTGTATCTTATTTCTAATTCATAATTTGAATTTGCTCAAGCACCTATAATTCTGATGCTGGTGTGTAGCCTTTGGATTAAGTTGGACAATATGTTACACTGAATGAGGCCTCTGTCCTGTATGTCAGTGTGGGTGTAATCTTTGTTTTCCTTGGTTGGTGGGTGCTGTTAGACACACCACTATGTTAATAACAGAAAGCATGACGTTATAGCACATTTGCTACTGTGTGTACTGGTAAAAGGGACCAAAGTGTGTGAGTGTGAACCCAACTGTGTCTTTTCACAGTGAATTGGTAACCAGGGTGTGAAACCTATCTCGCACGCACGCATGCACGCAGGAAAATGTTGTCGACCATTTTTCGCATTTGTTGAAGTAACAACCAAAAAATGGCATAATGGGACACTTGACTTTCAAACGGTCATTGTGTGCTTCTAGGACAGTCTCTGTGTGTTCTTGTGAAGTGGTTAGAGGCTAAAATTCCCAACCTAACACCCATTCCTCATGTAAAAAGATACAATAAATGTTTAACAATGCATTCTGCCTCTGCATCTACAGCAGAAAAATCAATATGAATTTTGGCCTGAATATCTCAAAGTGTCCTTGAGTAACGGTGTTTGTGCTTGGAAACCTTTTAACTATCAACACTAACCAAATTTCAACAACAGCTTCTAGAGATTACGCAGTTATGGAAAAGCTTATAGCAACAATAAGAGATTCAAAATGTGGGATCATTTCTTAAACTCTACTATAAAAATACCGACTCTTACTTGTTGTTCTATACATCCAGTATAACTCTGAATTAGTTTGGCATATAATGAGCACTCCCTCATAGGCATATTCATCGTGAACATACACTGTAGACTCACAGTGACACATAAGCCTTATTCGTTCACCCCTATCCTCCTCCACAACACCATCCCAAGAGAGACGCAGACACATGCACACACAAATGCATTCAGACACACACCCCTGTAAACACCTAAATGTGTTATCATCACATCACCTTTCAGAGCATATCTCTCTCTCTTTTTTTTTTTTTTTTTTACATTTTCATTCAACCCATTTTAATTCATTTGTCATTTTCTTTCTTCTTCTTCATTCTAAATAATGTATGCCTATGTTTGTGTGTTTATATGTAATTATAAGTATGCTATCACTAAAAAAAAATCTATTATGAAAAAGAAATAATCAGCTCTGCTCAGCACAATAATTGGAAAGGGAGAAAACACCCAGGATAAACAGAGGGATGAAAAGAAAGGAGTGATAGTGGCCGATTCTCTGCCACATGGGTGAGAGGGGAGAGAGAAAGAGAGGAGGGAGGAGGAGGGAGAAGAGAGGGGGCGGACGCACAGGAAGCACATTTGTATGCATTTCCTCTCATAACAGGAAGAGGCCAGTGGCTTCCCCTTCACAATGGCTTCGCTTCTGCTTCCCACCTCCTGCCTGCTTCCCTGGGGGAGGAGGAGGTGGAGGAAGAGGAGGAGTGGAGAGACAAGCACCAAAAACTGCTGGTTAGCAAACCAAACATGGGGACACACACGCAAGCACACACACACGCACACGCACACACAGATGTCAGTCAGCTATGGAGCAGCAGTATTTGTCTTGAAACAAACACTTATCCCATTGTCAGGAGCCAAGCAGGAAGACACGGGCTTACGCAAAAGGAATAAGAGGAGCCCAAGACCTGGTCCTGAACTCTGCCTCACAGCCAAAGAAGCTGTTAAGAGGGGCATTACCACAAAAGAGGCTTTCTCCCACCTCTAATATATGCTGTGCTCTTCTCTCTCCTCAAAACTCCACTCATCATCCTTTTTCAGTGTGCCTTCATTATACAGTGGGACAGGAGGCAGCAGATTCCAAACATTTCTTCTTTCAGAATCAAAAGTGTCCACTTTGAGTAAAAGTTAAATTGTGGAACTGATTGAGTGGTGTCTTAATTATGCTGATTTTAGTTATAGGCGTCTTAAAATACATGCAAGTTTAGATTGTTCTTCTTACCAGAACTCGTAATTACATTTCAGGACAGCACTGTAATGGCTGGCTAGGCTCGTTCTTTGTATGCTCCTGTTTATGCTGAAAAACCGCAACTGGAAAAGGATATGCCCACTGACTAAAAAAAAAAGTGGATGTTGCATTGCAAGGCCCAAGTTAGTGGCCGGAACAACAAAAATAACTTTGTTGTCATTCATTTGCGGTGGATGAACTTTTGTCGTGGCACTAAGCCTGACACTGTAGTTAAGGCACATTGTTTTCACTTTTCACCAATGTCCAAAAAAAATAAAAAAAAAATAAAAATTTTAATACGAGACGATTGATTTAAACTGATTTTCACACGGATTGTATGTCCCCTCACATGTCTAACTGTTTTAGTGATTTCTGCTGCAGGAAGACCCCATTAATCCCAGTTTTCACTAAATTAAGTTTTCTTATGACAAGCACAGCTCAGAATTAGCCTCTAGTAGTAAAACGAGAAAAGAAATATGGAGAGAAGATGTAAATGAGCTGCAGATTATGAGCCAGACCCTCAAAGTAATTTTTGAAAAAGTAGGAAAAAAACAATAAATTGAAAATGGCCAGTCTACAGCCTGTATGTGCAACAAATATATATTTTTACAGTCAATTTTTTACTCATGAATTAGGAATATCTTATAAAATTTCACTTTAAAAAATATATATATATTGAAATTACGCCCTGATAAATAAACTTCTACTTTGAAAATGAAAAAAAAAAATAGCATAATGAGCACTAGACAAAGGAAATAAATGAGAGGAAGCTATAGACAAACCATTAAGACTTTGAGTGAAAAGTAGAGAGGTGAGAAGAGAGAGCAAAATGAACCATGTGAAGAAAGTGTTCGAGAAACAAACTAAGACATACGTTGAGAAGGCAAAGAGAATATAGTAATAATACAGCAGAGAGTAGGTGAGAGCTTAGTGAGCCCTTTTCCAGGTGAGGTCTCAAAGCGCTGAACATATAACAGCGCGGAGTGCCACTCGCTGTGGTAAAAGGAGGAGATGGTGGGAAACAGGGAATTAGAGGAGAGGTGCAGGGGTGAGGAGCTACCCTGTGGGCCTCATTATTTTCCTGCTGTTAATTTCACTCACACATTTTCTCACCCCAGTGCTGTTGATTGGAGAGAAGAATGCTTTGTCGTAGAAACAAAAAGACCCCTTATTTCAGCTGCAGCGCTGCACTTAACATGGTGAGAGAAGAGAAGCGGCATATGCAGGAAGACAAAAAAACATATTTTTTTCATCTCTTCCAGCCAAGTATGTGTTAGTGTGATTGTTGTTTGTGAGAGATCCTGTTGTTTTACTTCCTGCCACTGATGACCTGAACCATGTTTAACCTTTGGCCCTGGGTCCCTTCCCCCTTGGAAACCACATATCTCACACGCACGCACGCACGCACACGCACACACGCACACAGATGCGCACAAACAAGTCATCCTAAATTAAGCCCACTGAGTGTACTGGCTGGAGAGGTAACACTAATTAGAGCCAATTGCAGCAAATTAGTCGATCCCCAAGACTGACTCCAGAGAGATAGATGCGTTTTAGATGTGTACATGTGTTTACAAGCATGCATTTGTCTATGCTGTATAAACAAGACACCAAATACACCATCTAAGTATGTGTCTGAGTGTATAATCTGCTATATCTCAAATCTATGCGAGTGTGCGCGCACACACACACCTGTGCATGCATCTAGGTGTGTGTGCCTATCTGCGTGTGTGCTGGGGCAAGAGAGTCTGCTCTCTGTGTGCAGCCCATGAGTTTATGGCACAGGGGGCTCTTTCATGTGCCCGAGGCTAGGAGAGGGTCTGAGTGGTCGGGGGGCTTGGAGCCAGGGCTCACACACTGCTGCCCACTGTCCAGAGCTCCGGGCAGCCAGTCAACGCCAGGGAGGCCTGGCCCTTCTGCCCCTGCTCTGGGGAAGTGTTTCGGGGCCTGGGGGTGGCAGCCCAAAGTGGCCGCCCAGAGAGAGCCAGGCCCCGTGCCCACTATGATACTGCCGCTGCTGCAGGGAGGGCAGGGGCGGGGAGGCAGCATAGCCCTGTAGGTGGCAAGGCAGCGTTGACAGCCACACAGAGTGGTGCCACTCCAAAGAGGACTGCAGTATGGAGTGTGTGTGTAGACATGTAAGAATCTGAGGAAATGCTACAATAACTTTGTATTTTGGACTGATACAGGAATTGTAACATATTCTGTTTTATATGATCTGTTGAATATTGAATATGTCAAATAAGTATGACTCTGTTGTACAATCATAAAACAATATTAATCTACAGACCACTGAAGAGTTTCAAAAAGATTTAAAGCAAAACTTTTTAGACATAAAAAAGTAAAAGTATGTAAAGAATGTGAGGTTGAAAGCAATGCTATACAAACTCCTCCGGTGTTTATTTGGCTTGGGCTCTGGGACATTTCCTCAAAAAGGAAGTGAAAATATGCAAAGCCAAAGCTTCCGTTTTTTTTTTTTTTTTTCTTTTAAAGAAGAAAATTTAAGTTTCTGTGTCTGTCTCTGTCTTGTGATGTCCGCCTCTACATAATGTGGTGATGTCATTTATTCAGGCCTTAGTTGAATGACACTGAATGACATATGCTGAGCAGCGTGCATGCGGTGTTTTCCACATGACTGGATGACATCATAGCAGTAAGAATTGCCATTCAGCTCAAGCAAACAACTAAATAAGTAATCTATCATATCAGAGATCAAAACAACAAAATCCAGTGATATATTGATTTTCCTTTCCCTGAACCCTTTCTCCTCTCCTCTCATCTCCTCCCTCCTCCTCTCTCTGTAAGTAAAGCCCGGATATCTCAGGCATCGATTCCCCTCAGGTGTCCTTCCTGTCTCCCTCTTTCCCTCCTTATCCGCAGGAGCCGGAGTGCCTGGTGCAACTGGCGGGCCCAGTCTAAGGTGGGATGAGAGAGAAGGGCTGAGATAACAGTAAGAAGGAAGTGTGGGTGCTGCGGCAACACGATAGCTTTAGTCCTCATCTGAAACTCTGTGACCTCCTCCTTGCTCTTGTCTCTGTCTCTCTTTCAATAACAAATACATACATCCGAATACAGAGCGCATGCAGGTGCATACTGCACGCTGTCTGTGTCCCGTTTATTAAATCTTTCTTCCTATGTATCTCTCTCTCTCCTTTTTGTACTGCAGCTGTGACTCTAAAGGCACCCTGTTTTTTTTTCCAAGTTGAGCACGCTGTGTATCATAGACCGTAAAATCATGATTACCAGAAGTTACTTTTTTATCTCAGGTACACTCATACCCTCACTCCCTCCTCACTATCCTCTTGTTACTTGCAATCACAGTCATTGAGATCAGTCATGACAGGGGTTGCAATCTGCTTCAATTACTCCTCCAGTATTGCCCAATCGATTCCTTGCGCCTTTTAACGTCACTTTACTCTGGCCGCAAATGACTGTGTTTGATAAAGCACACTGTGAGAAACTGTTGTGGACTATTCTGTTGGATGTCAGATGATAAAAACGTGGCAAAAGCGATGATGTGGGCCTGCAGTAGTGGAAGAAATACCCAGATATTTTACTTAAGAAAACATAGTAATACCAGAATGTAGAAATACAAGTAAAAGTACAATGGTATTAGCATGAAAATATACTTAAAGTACAAAAAGTAAAATACTGTACAGAACTGCCCATTTCAGAATAATGGAATATATTATTGGATTATAATTATTGATACATTAATGTGTTCATAACTTTAATGTTGCAGCTGGCAATAGTGGGGCTGATTACAATTACTTTATATACAGCTGGGTAGCTAGCTAACAGTAATTTATAATAATAATAATAATAATAATAATAATAATAATAATATATCATGTTCACATTAGTTGATTATATTTTGTATTAATAATCAAAATGTAAAAAGTAAAGTTATCAAATAAATGTAAAAAGTACAGTATTTGCCTCGAAAATGTAGTGGAGTAGAAGTATAAAGTAGCAAGTAACAAGTAAAGTACAACTGCCTCAAAATTGTACTTAAATGTACTTAGTTACATTTCACCAAGGTGGGCTTGTGTGTTCAGGCAAGGTGTGTGTGAGTGTGCGTGTGTGTGTGTGTGTATGTGTCTGTGTGCGTGTTTGACCTGTGATCCAGGGGCCATGTTAGCAGCGTATGGATCCAATTGGGCTGCCAGGAAGCTGACAAAGTGTCAGTGGTCAGTCATGCCACAGGAAGTGATCAATTGCGGGCCTCGAGGGCAGTGAGCGAGCTCTGTCTCTATCTATTTCCTGCC
>JAOVVB010039316.1:0-15212 GCA_028570985.1 Heterobranchus longifilis
GGGGGGGTTTGGGGGCGCTCCCCCCAAGAACATGTTATGTTTTACAATTAAAATGATGCAATTTCACATCATTTTAGTCCATTACTATTGTTATGAGCGCTCATTGTAAACATGCAACTCCCCAAAGCAAATATGGCCGAATCGTGAGAGTGCGTCCACGCCTGAATCGAGATCACGATCTTTTAACAATTAATCGTGCAGCCCTAATACAAAGAGGGTCCTTACTTTCCCTGGTCAGGGGTTCTCTGCAGCATGAAAGAGACTTTCACCAGAGTATCGTGATCCTTAAGCTGAGACAGCACCTCCAGCAAGAGGACAATGGATCGGTTCATATGAGATGCAAAACTTCCGGGGCGATCAATCTCATCTACTGGAATACGCCAGATGCCCTGAAGGAGGGGAGGGAAATAAAAGAAGAAACAGAATATGGAGTTAAGTTACAAACAATAAAGAAAAAAATATTATGTTTACTACAAACTGCTAGTGAAATGTGGCACTCTTGTTGGTGTGGCCTTGGCTTCTAGTTCAGCAGAACTTCAGCAGAAAGATTTCAAAACATGGCTCGGAGGACGCAGGGTTCCTTTCCATTTCAAAATACCAGATGTAGATTTTTCAGATCATATTTGACATCCGAGTACAAATAGCTATGTTTATTATCTGGCCCACATTCTCTCATGGTACGTGTCCACAGAAGCGTTTGTTTTTATGTTGAGGGGGTCACGCAGCTTCCCGGCATTGGATGCTTGATGTCTATATTCTGACACAGCAAGTTGTCAATTTATCTTCCATGACGAATGACTTATTTCCAAGAAACTTCAGAGCACATCTCTGGTAAACACAAGATTTAAAGTGGTGCTTTTGCATGATTATTTGTGGAGAAACTCAGTTTTACAGATTTGTCGATTAAATCAACTAATCGATTAGTCGACAAAATCGTATGACTGTTAGTCGACTAAGGATTTCTTTAGTTGAGGACACCCCTACAATAACGTCATCAGTGCAGGAGGCCATTGTAGAGCCAGTGATGAAGTTAGTAGGATGTCAGAACAATATTGAAACAAGCTTGTATTTTTTGTGTTATTTTCTATGTTGAAAACAGTTTATTTCAATGAAAGTTGTCAGCATGTATCCTTGTGAAGATGCCACATTTCCTCCTGGATTTGGACTTGGCTGTGGGCACCTGATTAGAAGCATATAAACAATCTGTGACTGACAGCCAATATGAGTGGAAAAAATATCTAGATCTTGGTATTGGATGTATTCCTGTGTTTGACTATGATCCCTGATCTTTGCCCCCTGACTTCCAGGTGACACAGGTTCAGGGCCGAGCAGTCGCAATGCCAGTGTGGAGCGAGGAGAGCGACAGTCGGACACCTCAGACAGCGAGACCACTGACGTTAGGAGAATAAATCAGCAGCCCTTCGGCAGAGAAGGTAGATATGACCCCAACAGGTGAGTTGTCGGTACTAATACTCAATTTCATTCACTTTCATTAAAATCATAGTAAGATTCTGCTGAGATAAATACACACTGAGCATTAGGTGTCTGTTCTTTGACAGTCAGTGGAAGCTAAAATGAATTGCATGGAGCAGCAGTAGGATGCTTGAATTGATAATAAAGTGGCTACTCTATGATAATTAATTGGGGCAATACGTCAGAGAAGGAGAGAAAAAAGGTGCCATTTTTAGCACTGTATGTTAGTGACTTTATTCTACTGGAAATGTCTCTCTTGATTGCTCTAATTTGTCTGCAGAAAACTCCATATTGTTCTCATCTATGATATATAATCATATATATAACTATATCTAATTTCACAGACATTTGTTTTAGTGTGTGTGGTGTGAAGTTAAATCTAGAAAAGGTAGATCACTATGGAATGCCATTTTAGTCAATATTAAATAATTAATCGTGCCACATTTATTTATTTCATGCCAGATTTTCTTTCATAATGCCACATTTATGTATTTATTTATTTAATATTGACTAAAATGGCATTCCAGAGATCACCGGGTAGATGCCTGTTCTGAAAATGATTTAAATAATCTATCTTTAGATATAGCACCCTAATCATGCTAGGCAAGCCTTAATGGTAACACCCTCCTCTCTTCAGGTTCCGACTGCATTTTGAGAAAGAGAGTAAAGAGGACGTGGAAAAGAGGAAGAAGTTGGCCAGGGAGAAAGTGCTGCAGCCAATCTCAGACAAGGAACATGAGATCAACATCAATGACATCTACCCCTCAGAGAAAGGTCTGGCTGTTTTTTTTTTTTAATGCTTTCCACATGACTGTCTCAAAATAAGCCCAACAGATGAGCAGAGTAGGTTAATGGAGTGGGTCACTGCTTGACACGCTTAAACTTAATTATTCACTGTTAGGTCTTGGTTTCCCACGACGGCCATCTTGGAATTATGAGATGACACGAGAGAACCTGCTGAAGAAAGAGGAGAAGTCGTACAGAGACTACCTGGACGACCTACACTCCAGAAACCCAGCTGGCTCTCTCAGCCATTTTGAGCACAATCTGGAGGTAAGTTACTTCATTGATACGCTCTTGAGGGCTTTTAGGCCAAGTGTCAGTGCTGGACCACAAACTCCTTTTCTTTATTTCTGTATTTATTTTACAAGTTTCAACATTGTCTCAGCAACTTAAACTAACTCCAACAAAGGCGAAAACCTACCAAGATCATTAGTGGACTTGTTGGAATTTTTCACATTGTCAGAAACATGGCCGTCGCTACTGTATATTTAAAGGTGGAGTCCACGATTCTGGAGAAAGATTGTTGATATTTGAACTCAACACCAGAACAAATGCACCCCCTCCCATCAGTGCTCCTTCAGAAGACAGATTTACCGCCGTCTCTCTCGCTCTCACTGCCTTTCTCTTTATACATCCATGTCCTTCCTCCTGTCCTGTGCACGAGCATGCTGCAATAGTGTTGCGTGGCTCGGTCTGAGCCACTTTTGTTTGTTTCCCATGTACAGAGCCAGGGCTGTGTATGAACACCAGATTATTTTTCAGCGCACACAGAACGGTCAGCTAGCACACCGTGAGGAGATATTCGCTGAATTTGAAAAGGGTATCGGATTAGAATCACTGACTCCACCTTTAATACCCCAGTTCAGATAATTTGTCTTTGTCTTTGTCCTAGCAATTAACCCAGCAAGTCAAAATTCACTCCGTTCTTTGGTATTAAATCACCCACAGCAATAAAGGTCAGACCTCACTAATTTTCTGGCAAATCAGGATTAGTCCATATATTGACATTCTCTGGTGTACACACTTTCTTTTGACCCTCTTTACCCTCCATATTAATTGTTTTCTCCCGCTGAGAGCGGTAGGTTTAGCATGCAGCCATAGAACCATTTTTATTAAATGAGATCCAGGTTTTAAAAGCTCAGACTGTCGGCACCTTTTCTGTGCAAAATGAGTATTTATGAATCCTATTAAACCCTTTGACAACAGATAACAGCATGAAGCAATCCTGCTTGGTTATGACTTGCCTGTAAACTGATGATTACACAGCACGCTTGTTTTGCCACTTTCATCATAACTGTTGAGGCTGTTATCCAGCATATAACTCCAGGACGTACCATGAACTGAATATTTAATCATGGTAAATTTGGATCATGTGGGGATCTGGAAGAATTTTATTACATGCCTGTGTATTGTCTGGTATTTTCCACTGGGGGACAATAGTACCATCGTACCATACATGCTGTTATATTGCTCGGTTTTGCTCAGGGTGTGAAAACGGTAACGTTATTTTTCAAAATCAAAAACCCTGCAGATCATTTAATTTCGACGCGTGGGCTGAGCTCAGGAGGCACATCGCTGCAGAAGCAGGGCTCGAGCAGCTGGTGGTGTAATAAGTGACTCTCAGTAATCTAGAGACGATGGCTTTTTAAGTGGAGCTGAGGATCAAAATGATTGCTGTTTGACTGGATATTATTATTTTTTATAGTATTGAAACGGAGCATTACATTAAACAGAATAATAAATATTATCTGTCATAATAAGCTGTCATGCTGAATAATCACAGAAAGTGTGAATTCAGTGACATCACTTTGTTTTGTTCACAATATTAAACCGCACTTTACTTGCCACTTTTCGTTGTTTTAGACATGGAGGCAGCTATGGAGGGTGTTGGAGATGTCTGATGTCATCCTGCTCATCGTGGACATCAGGCACCCGGTAGGTGATGATGGCTCAGACCACTAGATGGAGACACAGTCAACACCCATCTGAATATCTGACATGGTGTTTATTATTTATGGGTTTATTTACCTAACATTTTCAAATTTGTCATGTTTTTGTTTGCCAATTTGGCCATCTAGAAATAATTGTTCACATTATAACAGATCTTATTTTTTATACTGACAGGAGGACACATGTATAATGCTGTATGTAGGAAAGTGTCAAGACCAAATAAAAGTAATATTGACAAGATGGAAAGATTTAAAGACAGTTATGACTGAACATAGAAGTAGATTTGGAGGCAAAGAAAAGGTGAAAAGTATCCAATCTAATACTTCTACTTCAAACACAAACATATTTTTAGGTCTACAATTTTGATTAAAAGTTAGTTAGTTTTCTGCTGCTTATTGTTTGATGACATTTAACTGGTCACATTTTGTATTTGGATAAATTTGACCCTTAGATCAGCAGTTCAGTTTAGCAATGTCTCACAGTATTTCACCATTTGTTTTCCTTCATAAATGTCTCATTAAATCTCATATATATTGTTGCAGTTTTGTTGATAATCTGAGGGAGAAATGGCTGCATCTAAGGTGCTTCTGTCCTCAATGTGTGTCAGTGTGATTTGCTACCAAGGTGAAATGAAACCCAGTTCTTTGGTTGTAATTATAAGACATCAGCTCATGACATACTTATTCTAACTTTCACGACAGATATAGTTTATGTGAAGTGAATTCACTTTCTATTTGGAGTTTCCAGTATTAATGTTAAGTTTAAAAACAGCACAGCTCGTCAAGTTTCTATTAATAAGGAGATGATCTAATGGTTTATTTGTTGAATAGGCCATAATTACTATTTTAATAAGGCGCGTCCTCATTTGAACCATCCAGGTGCTGCAGTTCCCTCCAGCCCTGTACCACTACATCACAGGAGATCTCCAGAAGCAGGTGGTCCTGGTGTTGAACAAAGCCGACCTGTGTCCTCCCCCACTGGTGATCGCCTGGAAACACTACATGACCTCCCAGTTCCCCCACCTGCAAATAGTCTGCTTCACCTCCCACCCAGGACAGCCCTACAGCACAGGTGAGGAGAGGGGGAGTAGGGGGAGGGAGACAGTAGGGAGACTGAGTGACATACATAAAAAAATAACATCAGACAGACATTGAAATAGACCTGCCACTCAGTGAATTTATTTGACTGCAATATCACCAGAATAACCCCACTGGCTCTCGTTGCGATGAGAATAACCGTTCGTCTGTCTGTCTGTCTGTCTGTCTGTCTGTCTGTCTGTCTGTCTGTCTGTCTGCTGGCTTGTAGTTCTCCAGAAGAAGAGGATGAGGAGGAAGGCTGACTGGAGTCACGCCGGAGGTCCTTTAGATATCCTGAAGGCGTGTCAGGAGATCACAGCAGGGAAAGGTGGGTGTCCACTCTTATGCTGCGTTAACACCAAACACGAAGCAAAGTTTTTGCATGGTGCAATTACATGCAAAGTCAATGCAAAATTCACGCCGGGCTGTGTGAAATCAACTCGAGTGAGTAATACGCGTGACGCTGTTCCGCGAAAGCCTATCAGCGTTGAGATTCTCCCGCACAGCCTAGCCCTGATCCATCTGAACTCCATTCAGAAAAACAAGCATTTTAAAAGTTGTTTGCTTGTCGTCTTGCAGACAGACCTGACAAAGCATGATTTCAGACTTTTTATGGCATCATGATGTGGTTTTGTTTTTGGCATCTTTTTGATCTGTTCCATTGAGTTCAGTATTTTATCATCCCACTGGGGGAAATGCGGCTTGCAGCAGAGCACAAATAAACAGTGACAGTACACACACACAACAGTACAACAATAAAATCTGTAAATAAAAAAGTGCAATAAAGATAAAGTTCAAGGACAAGATAAAGTGCTATGGTGCTAAGTGTGAGCAGAAAGTGCATACGTGCAAGGTAGCAATTACCTTTTGTGCAAATTAAGCATGTTTATTGCACTCGGGACAAATAAGAATTTAAATCTATCGCACTTTGCCCTGGGGACCCTGCACCTCTGGCCTGAAGGGAGGAAATCAAATGCCTCAAAGAGAGGATGCTCTGGGCTCCCTAAAATCGATCCTGTTTTTTTGCAATTAAATCGCAGCATAATCTGTTTATTTTGGGTTCATACTGCTCTAGTAGCGACAGCCATCCAGACGCAGGTCCTGGAGAAGGCGGTGGAATTCACTGAGCCGTGTTATGAACTCAGACACCACAGCGTTTGGTTTTTCGACATAATTGGCACTTACACAACAGACTCAAAGCAGCAGTGGTGGTTATTTGGGTCATGGTTGATGATGGAAAGAAATGGCGGAAAAGAAACATTGTTGGTAATGCGGATAAACACAAATGATCCCGGCGAGTTAACGCAAGGCAGAAATTCACTTTGTGTTTGGGGTGAACACAGCGTTAATCTTGCATACTCATAATAAAGCCATAATAAATCTTTGAACTTGACTTTTTGCATATTCGCATTTGTGTTGATCCTTTAAGTGTTCCCTCTTGTTTTCAAAGTCGACCTCTCCAGCTGGGAGCAGAAGATTCAGAGAGATGCTGTTGCTGAGCGACTGGATGGGGAGCGCCAAGATGAAGGAGCGGAGTCGGTGCTGATGGAGCATCAAAGTGACAGCGCCATGGAGATGAGCAGTCCATCCGAGGAGCTGTACAAAGATGGGGTTCTCACACTGGGCTGCATAGGTATGCATCTTGAGTTTCCACTGAGAAATTGAACCTTGGAGCCAGATTTAAAGAAAGTTTCATTAAATTATTCCCAAACAAAATCTTGCAATCTTCGAGGAAACAACTGGGACATTCTTTCATGAAGGTACCAGTTGTTATCTACCATCATTTGTAGATATTAAAGACTAATCTTTAACTCATCCTTTTTTTCCCCCTGCAGGCTTTCCAAATGTTGGTAAGTCATCCGTTCTAAACAGCCTGGTGGGGAGGAAGGTGGTCAGCGTGTCTCGAACCCCAGGCCACACCAAATACTTCCAGACCTACTACCTCACTCCGACAGTCAAACTCTGTGACTGCCCTGGACTGGTTTTCCCCTCCCTTGTCAATAAACAGCTGCAGGTACAACCTCACTTTTGTGCACTTGAGAGCAGATGTGATTTTGAGTTTACTTACCTGTTTAGGCTCAATAGAAACGCAATTGTACAGAAGAATGCACTCACACACGTCTGGGAAGATGGATTATTGATTTTATACATTCCCTCTTGTCTTTGAAATGCTCAGTGTTTGGATACTGTGTTTATGCCATTTTCTAAAAAATGTTGGACCTATCTTTGATTTTTCTTATTGATCATTTTCTTTCTCCCCTCTTGTCTTTTATGTTTGCTGCTTGTTTTATTTTCTCTAGATTCTGGCAGGCATCTACCCAGTGTCTCAGCTGCAGGAGCCCTACAGCTCAGTTGGTTATCTGTGCGAAAGGACCCCTTTCCTCTCTGTGCTGAAGCTCAAACATCCCAGTTTGCTGGAGAACAAACCCCATCTTGGAAACCAGGGGTCTGAAGACCTCAGCTGGACTGCCTGGGATGTGTGCGAGGGTAAGTCTGTCCTCTGTGACACCCACCAACTCATGTGTTGTAGAGTTTGGGAAGCATATGTGCACAGTTACTTCACCACTACATAACTTCCTACTACAGAAAAGTTCCTTAAAATAGGCACCCAAATCATAGCTCATTATAGGGCTGGGTGATTAATCAAGTCTTACTCTCAGTTATGATTTTGGCTTCAAACGATTAAGGAAACAAGATAATTGAGCTAAAACGATTGCTGGGCCGCATTCCGTTTCACAATCATGCTCTTGTTTTGTCTTGTGTGATAAATCCAGCGCACCCTTTCCTTTACAGCGGTGTGTGACTGACTGAAATATGTTGAATATGGTTTACCGAAATGTTAAATATATCTTTAGGAGTTTTTAGTAGGATGTGGCAGTGACCTGACGCGTCAGATGGTTTGTCAGACGGCACCATCTGAGAAGCTGTCATTGGAAACTGTTTGGACAAGGGCAGGCTCTTAAAAAAAAACCAAAAAAAAAAAAAAACCTGGCAGGCGATTGGATGAACCATCTGTTTGTCAAACTCTTGCCGAAGCCAGTTGGGAGGAAGTGCGAGAAAAGCCTTCAGTGGAGTTCTTTGCTCTTCTTTCAATTAAGAAATACTCTGTAGTTCTGATATCACCGATGCTCTTGCAGCATCTACGCTAACCTCTTTAGGTGCCGCCATTGTTGTTTTGAACGAACATTCGCCCAGCGCACACACACCTAAACCACGGCCCGTAGCTGCCAGTAGGCTGATTGGTTCGAACCCGCTGGTGGTTTCGGACACAAACGCATTACTTGAAGCCTGACGAGATGGATTTTCGTGCGATCTCGTGATCGCATGATATTGAGAGAATCCAGCTGCCGTGCAAGGTAAGCAGTGCACTAACGTTACAACATAGTTGATCTTATTTTAATCTAATTTATTATTTGTATATTTATTTAATTGTATATATATTTATGTATTATTTATTATATTTATTTATCTAATTTAATTTTATTTGTTTTTCAGTTGAATTATATTTAAAATTCTTGTTAAAAAGTTTTTTCTAAAAGTTCAATAAATGCATGCTGTTTCCAAAGTCAATGAGCAATCATGTTAAATAATTGTGATCTCAATATTGTTAAAAAATAATTGAGATTATGATCATATTTCTGCCATAATCGAGCAGCCCTAGCCCATTATTGATAAAATAAAATATAAAAAATATTTACCATTCACAAGTAAAAAGCCAATCCCCACTCTGAGCCAGTGATGTGTGACACTTGTTGACTATAAGAAAATTAATATCACCAGACTTTAGTTTTTAATTATGGCTAATACCATGATGTGTTGTACTGTCACTAACACCTGTCACGTCTCTCTCTTCCATCTGTCTTTGCGTTCTTTAGCCTGGGCAGAGAGGAGAGGCTATAAGACGGCAAAAGCGGCTCGTCACGACGTGTACCGTGCAGCTAACAGCCTCCTGCGGTTGGCGATCGACGGCAGATTGTGCCTCTGCCTCAGACCACCTGGCTACAGCTGCCTGCGAGGTAAAAGAGGACTCTTCCATGACTCATCATTTCAGCTTTCATGTGTATTTGGAAACGGCAGGTGGGTGGAATTAATGTTGGTTTTTTTTCTTATTATTATTTATGGTGTACAGAGCATTGGGAAAATCACCCGGATCTGCCGGAGATTATGGCTCTGCAAGGGAGGATGACGGAGGAGGAAGGAGAGAGGGACGACGATGATGACGGAGAGTCCAGCACCGAGCCAGAGGAAGAGAGAGACCGGGACGCGGACGACGATGAGGATGGAGATGATGAAGATGAGGGGTTTGGGCACCCAAAACGGAAGGAAGATAAGCCATCTGGCTTCACTGTCAACATGTACAATGTCCTTCGGGAAAATGAGTGCGAGTGATAACGGCGGGAAAGACGAGCAGGAAGACATAAGTTGTTCCCTGGCTTCTCCCCGTTTACCCCAGTGCACTTTTCATTCCTTTTTTTCTCTCCTAAATCTGCATTCCTTCTCATTTTTTTCCTGCATCTCCACTCCTCATGTCATCTCTGTACATTAACATGATGCATTCTAATTAATTCAGCCTGTTTCCTTCTCCCTATGATATACAGAGCATATTCATGTATTCCATGCTGTGCCTCTGCTCTGCTTGTTCTTTAGTGTTGCTTCTACGAATGGGTTTGGTTTGATTTAATCTTTCTTTCTTTTTTTTTCTTTTTTTTTTTTTTTGCATGTAGTTCTCAGAAGCATATGAACAAAGTAACTTCCCTCAGCCTGGAATACGCAACCAACTGGCTTTCAATCTCTTTTCTGATAAGTGACTTCACAGCTGAGATGCCAAAGTTCAGGAAAGGATGATAAAACAAATCGGATGCACTGACGATATGATGTCATTCACTGGAGCAGCCATTTGGCTCTCAGAGCAGCTGAAGATTTAAGACTACGACTCTAAATCTTCTTTATAGACCATAGTTTGGTTAAAGGGTGTGGGATATGGGAGATATTAAGCCATGTAGCACCCAATAAAGTCGTAATATCCTGAAAATGTTATAAAATTTGCACTTAACCTGATTGGAAATGTAGTAAATCCCAATAATGTAACAGCCTGACTAATAATGTAATAAATTGTCCTCACTGATATTGCCCCCCCCCCTTTATAACTAGAACATCTGTGATTGGATCCCCCCATTATAATCCATGGGGGTGAGATCAAGCCCCCAGGAAGAGCGCCGACCGTTGAAGCCAATTTGACATAGTGGCCAAACGGTGGTATTACAACTATGGCGGCCGTCATGTGATGCCCTCTGGCCCAAAAATACTTTTTCCCATAGACTTACATGGCGAAAGAGACGTCTATAAATCCATGGATACATTTTTTTGAGCGTCACAACCCCCGCGAAATGACCCATTCTCCGTTTGCTAACATTTTGAAGAGCTGCAAGATTGAATTATTTACTCCCCATTCAAGTTAGCCGGAGCGCTAAACCGGTCTTGTGTAACATCAGCCGTCTTCTGCAGCTTTTGTCATCCTCTGATGGTGTCTTCTCTAAGATGCACTCTGGTCTTATGGACGATTCTTGCACAACGACCAATCAGCATGGGTATGGGCGGGTTAATTTCCCATTGGTAGGGACTTTAGTTTAATGCATCTTTGCTTGATAACAATGTATCACGTTCCATCTGTTGTAAATTTAAACTTCTACACACATCTGTGTGAGTGTTTTCAGTAGGCTAACATGACACTAACACTATTATAAATTGTAGATACTTACTTTTTTTTTTACATTATTACATTATCCGTCAAAACCATCGGTAACAATGTTATTACAGTATCAGTCAGGACATTTTATTATATTATTGGTCAAGTTATTACATTACTGGGTTTCATTATATTTTCTGGCGTTATTACATTTTCAGGAAAGTATTAAATTATTGGGTGCTACAGGCCATAAACGTGGAATGAATAACCAACATTTTACACACAGTTTTTGCAGTTCCGAGTATTACAGTTCCGTTAGAGGTTCATTTATCTGAACTTGGTTTTGATTTAGACAATACTGTATCTGAGAGTGATGTTTTATTTGGTGTGGTTTTACACAGGACATTTAAAAAAAAAAAAAATGTTTGCAATGGGGGAGGGTTGTTGAATTCTGCATGGCTGGACGAGGCTGTTTCAGGAATTTAACTTGTAGTGTTTTAACTACTACAAAAGTCATCCTCAGATGCTGATGGAGATCTACAGTATTTAGTGCAGGATTCTGGCTACACTCATTCAGCAAGTTTACTGTATATGCTAATGACAGTGCAGGGGGTTTGATGAAACAGAGACTGCTTAACAATCAGTTAGAGGAATAGTTTTGGGAAATCTGCTTTCTTCCCGAGAGGTAGATGAGAAGACTGACGCCGCTCTTGTATTGGTCCGGTAAATATGAAGTTGGAGACGGGAGACGTTAGCTTAGCACAAAGACTGGAAACAGCTAGCCTATCTCTGTCCAAAGGCAACACAAACGGCCGACCAGGGCCTCTAAAGATCACTAATTACTATACAAAAATTAAAGTGTAAAAATGACACATTGTGGTTTTAAACTCCAGGAAGTTACAGCCCCCGGCCATGAAATAGTCCAGCACATACCTGGAAAACCACAATATGTGATTTTACACTTTAAAAAAAAAATAGATTAAACAAACAAGCTATAACATAGTTGGTTTCATAGGTGCTTATATATTTACTGTGCAGATACGAGAGTCGTGTGGTTCTTCTCACCTAATTCTCTGCATGAAATTAAATAAGCATATTTACCAAAAAATGTTGAGCTATTCCTTTAACCACACAGAAAGAGAGACTTAGCTTCCATCTGTCCGTCATTATAAATAACATTACACACTCCATCTGTGTTGTTTTATGAACTAACTTCAGCACAGTGCTCAATTTCAAGATCAGATATTGTAATGCTGTTAAAGACACCTGCTGCAGACGATCCTCAGTGTTTTCATCTAATTTTCTGTTGAAATTAGAAAAAACAGACACTTTGCTGTTTGTCCGGTCTCTCTCTCTCTCTCTTTTACTTGCTGTGTGATGGCCCCGCTCCAATCCTGAGTGCTGTATTATTATTATTGTGTGCTGTTGTCGTACCTCATTCATGTGTTCACAGAGGGAACTCTACAGCACAGTGCTGTGTTACTGTGTAATGCATCACACTGCACACACATGCAGTCATTTCTACCATTGGTACAATGTAAAAGCAGTTACCCAACACTACCATGCTGTTAGAAACACAACAGACTTTTAGTTGTTGATGTGAATTTTTTTTTTTTTTTTTTTTTTTTTTGTTCAAAATCTTGAAACTGACAGCGTCTGGAAAGTGTTAGTGAAGGTTTGAGGTGTGTTCAGGCTATTTGCTGCATTCTTCATTTCATCCCTAGTAATGACTGGACTGCTTTCTGCAATAAAAGAAAATAATCCTCTAAACCACATAGGTGTCTGTGACTTATTTTTTTGTATTTTATTTAAAGATATATTTAAGATATTTGCTTGTGAACTGTGTGAGATAATGTATGTAGATTAAGATACGTTGTCAGGATGAACCCTTTTTTTTATAAAAAATGAAAAGACACGCACCATGCTAATTCCGACTCATTTCAAATGCACATAATTAAACAGAACAGATGACGTGTGAACTTTTCCTTTAAATGTTTTGACAAAATTTTAGAGGAGATTTGTGATCAGAGCGGACAGCTTGGACATGTTTGGATGAGCTTTGTCGGACTCATTACACTTTGTACGCTGGCTGGATGCCAAAGAGACGGTTATAAATGTATTCTCACGGAGATGGTAGTGCTTTATGGTTAAAGTTGTCTTGTAATTAGTTAAGGGGACTTCCTTTTACCAAAGACAGATAATTACTACGATGAGATTTGCTGATACTGCTGCACCGTATACTCAGATCTAATTAAAGTTCTCCCAAACTACTTAATCGGTAAATTTCCAGATGGGCGATATTTAAAGCAGATAGCATGAAATGAAGTAAAATGTACCCAACCACAAAATCATTACGGAGAAACTTAAGTAATTAACAAGCTTGAGCACTCATGGTATCATTATTTATAAATGGGGCTTTTTAATTACATGTAAAACTAATGTTGTGCTAAATATTTGTGCATATGGAGGCACTGTATTATGAGCTCTGTGAGGTGTTTATTGGCTTTTTGCCCAATGCACTGTGGGAAATACTCCAACCCCACCTGTGTGGGAGGTATCTAAAATGGATTGATGCACAGTCCTATATTAAAACCTATTAGTTTCTGCAGTGCCAGTGTCAGTGTAACTAAGTACTGAAGTACTGTAATTTAGTACAATTTTGACGTACTTGTACTTTATTTGAGTATTTACACTTTATGCTACTTTATACTTCTACTCTACAATATTTCAGAGGCAAATATCATACATTTTACTCCACTACGTGTATTTGATTGTTTCCGTTACTAGCTATAGATAGAGTATAAATCAACTAATAAATTATGAAGTATTTTTTAGATTATGATACCCAGACCCATAAAAACATAATTAAATTAGCTCCACCTTTACCAGATGGAACATTAGTTATGCATACATATTACTGCATTAATAATTACAATCCAGTAATATAATATGATACTGAAATGGACCATTCTGCATAATGACAACTTTTACTTTTGGTTGCTTTAAGTATATTTTGATGCTAATACTTTTACTAAAGTAAGATTTTGAATGCATGACTTTTACTTGTAACAGAGTATTTCTACGCTGTATTATTGCTACTTTTAGTTAAGTAAAGATCTGAGTACTTTTTCCACCACTGGCCAGTCTACACCATGCTGAAGAACATGATTAAAAGAATCACATATTGTATTATAAACCATGCTTGAAACACACTGTGACTGCGTGTGATTTATTTGCCTTCACGAGAGAACTCCCTCAAAAAGATGCTGCAGTTGGATAAATTGTGAGTTTGCTTTTATTATAATGGTGTTTGTTTATCAAAGCACTCCCAATTTTTCATTTTCATCCCACTGTGTGTCTTACATGACTACATTTAATAAAAACAGGATGTGCATGGGAGGAAGAGAAACGATAAAACACACCTCCAAGCCTTGTCCACTGCGCCACTGCTTTTATTAACTGTAGAGCATATGGAATAAATTATCACCTCTCGCCGCTTCTAATGAAATTATTTCCATAGTCATGTGTTAAAAATGTGAACCCTTGAGATTTATGTCTCATTTGTGCGTAACCAGTCATCAGTCATTATGCGGTGACTGTATTTGACAGTGTTTGTCAAATTATTCACACTCTTGACGCCCATCCATTCCTCTTGTCAGAGTAAATCTGGCTGCAGCTATTATCTCATTATGTTTCTCGTGACCCATTGGGCACCACGCATGAGCGAGCTGAGACGGTATGGTGATAATCACCGCAGAGGACTGCCATAATCATTATTTACGGCATGGAAGTGGGTGGATATCCCCTGCTTGCATAATTTGGATTCAGTGCCAACTTGCATGGTACTCACAGATGCTATTTGCTGACTAGATAAACTCAGAGGAGGGAAGGGAGGTTTCATCTGGAATTGTTTCCGATTTGCAGCCGGAGCCATGAGCTGCTTAATTTCCCCAGCTAGAGCTCTAACTATGTTGTGGCCCTCAAACCTGTATGGCAGTAATTACAGCCAGACAAAGACCCCAGATTTACTGGAGCATGACACCATAAATTTCAAAACTGTTAATTAAATTCTGCTGTGTTGAATGTATTTGCTGCCAGCAGTGGCCACGCCTAAAAAAAAAAAAATGCCCATGTGGTTTGAATATGATGTTTTCTTTTTTTTTTTCTTCTTGGAAAGCTTTCTCATGACGCAATCAGGTTGTTGTGGGGACTCTTGACCTCTTTCCCCTAACCCCCCCCCCCCC
>JAOVVB010039381.1:0-15206 GCA_028570985.1 Heterobranchus longifilis
ATGAAAAATGCCCTTTTTTTAACCTCATTAGATCACATCAACGGTCATATTGTGCACCTATTTAACAATATATGCAAAAAAGAAAATCAATTTTTAGATCAAAATTGAGCAAAATTCCTGTTTTTTTTCCTGTAAAACAAAATATGACAAATCAATAATATCACAGACCAGTCGCTGGAGTAAAACGCTGGCATTGTATGTTTCTGCAAATCACGGAAATGTTACATTTGTACATTTCATACGCATCATATCAACACTTCTAAATGACGTAGTTCAGATCACAAAAATATGACAATAAATGGTATTTTTTTAACAAGACTTCTGGACATTTCTAGCCGTGGTTCTGGTGACAACTTTTTAAAATTTTAAGCCCAAACTTTTCCTTTTCCTAAACCTTTCCTTTTGTGCATTAACCTCCCACACATTGACCACAGCCTTGTCACAACATAAAATAAAAAATGTAAACATAAAGAAACTTAAAGTTTCAACATATCTGCTACATATGAAACGTACAAATCTGTGGTTTTCAGAAATGTACAATGCCAATATTTATTCTGCCAATTGGATTGAATATCATGACGTCCACCCGTCAATAAATCTGCAACTTTTAGCGGCACAGAGCTGCAGCTCCATATCACGCTAAACTGTAAGCCTGCTCACCTTTTAGCAGTCTAATGAAATGCAAAGGATTGGATTTAAATCCCTCATGTAACCACTCAAATATTCAGTTTCTCTGGGAAATACAGAAGACGCATTAACTTCTGTTTCACTGGGACTTTAATGTGGAGAACTCCTGTTTGCAGCTGTATGAGCGAGTATCATATGCTTCTTATAATAACCGCCTTTAAGACTCATAAAGATTTTAACATTCTACCATGTAGGACAATATCACTTTAATCAGTTATCCCCTATTCAGTTCAATAACTTAAGTAGAAAATAGGAACGGAGCGAGTATGATTAGCTAAAATTGAATATCTGAAATTGCTCCTGATAGTGCATTCAGCTCTGACTGGCCGTGATTACAGAGATGGATCACCTCCTTAAAATTATTTTATTACTGCACTATACGCTTTGCAGCTGCAGTATAAAAGCACAGTTCATCCAGCGTTTTCTTTACTTTTTTTTTTTTTTTTACTCTCACTGAACCACAACAGTGAAACTGCCATAATGCCTAATCAGGGACGTCAAACGACCTTTATCTAATCGCACACAAGTGGACTGGTGTGTTTCCATGTGCGATGTGCAGAAGGTGAATGAGGAGGCTTCACAGCAACGCTCTCTTTGAGGTATTATCTACGAACAAAAGAGTTTCAACTGATGTGAAGTAAGCCACAAGCTGCCTCTGGTAATGCTGAGGACCATACAATCAGGCAGCATTGTAGCTGGAGTGGGACCCTCTCCTGCATGTTCATTAGGCAAATGGAGAGCTGCAGCGTCAAAGAGCATGCAGTGTTATTTACTGTGATTTTTCTCCAGAATTAGTGATATGCTATATTATCTTTGCTGCTGTGCAATCATCTGTGAAATACTGAGAGAGTTTTGCACTCCCTTGAATGACAACTACACAGTCTTATATCAATCTCCCAGGATACACATGGAAACCAGTTTGTGCTGCAGTATGAGATAAAGTGTATTAAAGGTCCCGAATTGTAAAACAGTGAGATTTCCATGTGTCTGCAGGTCTACGTGCTATATAAATACTGTGACAGTGTCAAAACGCTCAATCCACGGAGAAATGCACACAGCCCGTATTCAGGAACTGTGCTTTTAAACGAGCCGTCAGGACTTCTGTGAAGTTGTGATGTCACAACTATACTATATATAGGTAGAAAGTAACACTACAGTGCTGTTACAGTCATTCTGTAGAGAGCGCAGATGCAGAAGACACGGAAACACTGACCAATCAGAGCAGACTGGGCTTTTCCAGGAGGGGGGGCTTAAAGAGACAGGAGGCATTATTTTTTTTCCCACCCGTGTTTAGCCAAGTCCCTCTCTACTGTGCTGTGATTGGCTAGGCCCAACGAACGATTATTTTCATTATCGATTCATCTGTAGATTATTTTCTCGATTAATCGCTTGGTCTATAAAATGTCCGAAAATAATGAAAAATGTCCATCCTAGTTTCTTAAAATCCAAGGTGATGTCGTCTTTAAATGTCTTGTTTTGTCCAAAAACCCCAAACCCCCTATTTTCTGCAATGACCCAAAATCCAATGCAAAAATCCCATAGGCTTTTTGATGAGGGAACCATGGCGACGCTAACTTCCTTATGTGTGCATTTCAGACGGAAAGGGCGAATCCAGGAATATTCAGACAGACAGTATGAGAAAAATAAAGTGTCTTATGTAAACATGTTGTCGTAGAAACCCAAAATACAAGTGGAAATTTGCATAATATGTTATATTATACAAACCACAGAAATGTGTGGTATTTCTCTGCTGTAACTCACTGAAAGACGGCACCCTTGAGAAGAAAGAGCAGAGCAAGACTGAGGTCGACCTCAACTCCGAGACGTCGTCTGCTAAAATTATAGAGGCCATTCTCTATAATGACTGCACGGAGGTAAACAGAATTAATCAAGATTACTGGACAGGATATCTTGAAGGTGCTGAGACTCAGCATCAGTCGTGAGCTTTAGCACAGCAGCTCAGATAAATAGGTGATTTATAGGAGCCATTAATATTGAGAGGCAACCCGCACATCTCATTACACAAGTTAGATTGTTTATAGTTGGTAAAGAAGCTGTGAATGAGGATATTCAATCATAAGAGATGCTTTATATGAAAGGTCAAACTGATGCAAACTATGAAAACAGATAATTTGGAGAGAAAATAAAGAAATACAGTGGAAACCATTTATAGTGACCATGGTTACAGTGATCAGCTGCTTATATGGATCAAAACGATTGGGACAGAATCATAAACATGCTGTTTAAATAATTCATGTATAGTAATCAGTTAGTCTGTTAGGGCTGCACAATATGAGGAAAACATCTAAATGCGATTATTTTGACTGATATTGCAACTGCGATATGATTCACGATACTGGACGGAATTATCATTTTTGCAACATTATTCCCAATTTCATGAAAAATATATTAAAATGATCAGGGTGTGATTTTTTTGTGAGGATGTGTACCAAACAAAGATTATTAGAATATGATTTGTAGGCACCACAATACTTCAGAATGGTATTTTGACAGATATTTTTGCCTTTAACAAATATTGATCCCCCTGTGATTATATATTGCATCAGTCCATATTGTGATTTCACTAAAATTATGATTAATTGTGCAGCCATATCGTCCGCTTACAATCTTCACACTATGACACTGTATAAAGAAATAGCTGTACATTATATGTAGTATATAATACATCTCAGCATTTCAGTCATATCTATGAAGAAAACTAAATTAAATTGTTATTTTTGGGATTTAGTTATTGTAATATGGTTAAGTTTGTATTTATATTTAAGATATACACTTTAAAAAAAAACATAATACAGAAAATAGTATTCAATTTTCCTAAAAATATCAAGAAAACTCATCTCAATCTGCTCAAAATTCATGCAAATGTCTTGTTTTACACAAACTTCCTGCAGTTATTGTGTTCACTATCTGTATTAATTGTACAGGTTATCACTTGTTCTGTTCTGTTATTGATATGCATTGAATATAATATGAAATATCCATAAACTATGTCACGTAGGTCAGTTTACTCAGTGATAGAAAAGGAGTCCCTTAAAGAAAAGGGGTTGTGAAACACGGCTCATGTGTCATGTTTTCATCCGTGTTTTCTCTCAGATAACGATGGTCGGGGATCTGAAACACGGCCGCACGGTTCATTCCCTCGCCAAGCTGCTGACCCAGTACCGCATCACCCTGCGCTACGTGGCCCCCAAAAACCTCCACATGCCGGCGGAGATCATCAGCTACGTGGCCTCGAAGGGCATCAGACAGGTGGGGGTGAAACCGTGATTAAACACAGGGTTCCTGCGTACTATGGAGAAGTGTGGAATTTGATTTTAGTACTTTCCAGGTCTGGATACAGATGAAAAAAAAAAAAATAGAGTAGAAAAAAATTACCTGGCAGAAAAAAAGTCTTTCTTACCTCTCAGGGCTTCCGTACATTTTCATTGAAAAACGATTAAAATGATTCCAGTCTGATTTGTTTGTGAGGATCTGTAGGCCGGGACATCTCTGCACCACAATATTTAATTTAACTTATTTTTACACAATTTTGCCTTTAACAAATATTGCACCTCCTGCGATTCGAAAATTGCAGTCGGCCATATTACGATTTCGATAAAATTCAAATTAATTGTTCAGCCTTAAAAAGCACATAATCTACCGAGAAATCTGGAAAATATGTAGGAACCCTGTAAACAGTATATAGATATAGATATATTTCTACTGCATCATTAGTAATACTATTAGCATTTCCCAAAGGTTGTGAAATTGTAAATAAATGCTGTTATCTGCGTTTGACAAACAGACTGACAGTAGAAAGCTTGTGTATTTTGACCCGTCTGCAGGAGGAGTTTGAGAGTATCGAGGAAGCTCTGCCCGAGACCGACGTCCTCTACATGACCAGGATCCAGAAGGAGAGGTTTGCATCTGAGGAGGAGTACAAGGCTGTAAGTCAACTCGTGTTTCATTTCATCTGCTGCTTCTTTTTCTCTGCAGATTAAAGCAGGAAAAAATGCCTCTTTAAATTAATGTTGTACAACGAAACCTTTAAAGAGTAATTCAACACTAAATTCATGCTTTTTGATGTCACTTTGTTACACTATCTACTGACCCTGGTCCCATTTTACTGTTTTTTTGCAACAGAGGGTAAATTCTGTCCTCGAGAAAACAAAACAATATATATGTTATTCTTAGAGGAGTTATTTTTGTAAGGTGAGATAAAAACTCGTTCATCAAATCACCTTATGTGTCTGTGTTTTGTGTTTCTCAGTGTTTTGGCCAGTTTATCCTCACCCCTCACATCATGACTGTCGCCAAGAAGAAGATGGTGGTGATGCACCCGCTGCCCAGAGTCAATGAAATCAGGTAAGACCCAGTCGCCACCATTATTGTTATTATTGTTTATTGTTTATTTCATGGATCCCCATCAGGGATAGACCGATTAATCGGGCCAATTAATGACGTTTTGAGATAATCGGCATTGGCCGATTTAAAAATAAATAAATAAATTACATAGTTCAAATAACTTCTGGATTGTTAAGATACATTTTGTCAATGTTTCTATATTCAGAAATGTTTTGGATTAATGTTTTGTGTGTTTATTTAGTAAAATTTGATGAAAAAACATGTCTGATTTCTGTCATTATTTTGATTTATGACACAATTTCAATACTTTAATCAATTATTATGGTTTATTGACTTACATAAGCTTTTAGCTGAGGTTGTACAGATTTTAGGGATATTAAGTATTTAAAGATACTCTAAGGAATGACATCACAATAAGCAAAAATACCAATGCAGGCACCATTTCTATTGCAGAGTTCAAAGGGTTAATGGAGTGATCGTATGTAAATTGTAAATGGGCCACTTTAAATTAGTAAGAAACAGCCTAGAAAAGATAATTAAATAAAAATATTATGATTTATACATTCTCACAGAAATACCTGAAACTCACCGGTCTGTCCCCGTCTCCAAATCACATCTCATTTGTTTATCCTACTTTCTCCGTGAGCAATTGAATGCACCAAAAAGGAAAGGTTTTCAAAATGAATTCATTTCTTTTCACTTTCTCTGGTGTCTGCTTTGTGTTTTTCTGTCAGTGCGGAGGTGGACACGGACCCGAGGGCGGCGTATTTCCGTCAAGCAGAGAACGGCATGTACATCCGAATGGCCCTGCTGGCCACCGTACTGAGCAGATAGATCCGTGTGCTGCCCGTATGTAGCACAAATTATAAAACCATTTAGAGTAATACGTGTAAAGAGACAGTACCAGCATTTTCTCTCCTGAAATCTGTGGATTTCTTGTTTCCAGTCCTTGAATGATAGGAGAGTTAAATACCACAATAAGTCATAAAGTTATATCATGCTTTTCTTTTCTTCCATATCTCACCTTGCAAAATGACCACATTCCATCACAGCGACTAGATTTTTTTTTCAATGTCTTAAAACACAATTTTCCTTAAAACCACTTCTGAGCTAGAAGTCATTTAGCTGCTATATTTGGACTAGTGAGTATTTGTTTGTTTTGTTTGTTTACGACAGTCGGTGTTTGTGCATCAGTGAGCCATAATGAACTGGAGGAGCAGGGAACACAAAAAGAGAAGAAAAAAGGGAGGAGGGCATTGAAGTCGTAACATCGTGGTGCGATGATGTGTGATATTAATGAAATAAATGTAGGTACGTTTAAAAGGGACCAGTTAAGATATTAAAAGGGAGAAAACAGTGTAAGGGATTGCTCTATTCTGACCAATAATGGTGGCAGTTACATTTATTGTACCGTCTTCTATATTGTTACTTATATGTGGAGCATTAACTGAAAATATGCACAAATATTCTCTCCAAACATGGTCTTTAATGTTTGGCTGTCATTTCTTAAACTGTAGCAGTTTAGAAGTCAACTTTTATCCAAATGGGTCATAGTGTCATTTAAATGTCGGTGAATTACTTTGTATCATGTGGAGAAATAAATAATAATAAAAAATGTTTTTCCCTTTTTTGCAGTTGAAATCTTAATATCCATCACATGAAACAGCTATCACAAGTATTCAGTGGTGGAATGTAACTGAGTACATTTACTCAAGTGCTCTGCTTAAGTACACATTTCAGGTACTTGATCTTGTATATGTAAAAAAAAAAATAAGTGGAGCATTTTCAAAAAGATTGACTTCATTTTGAATTCATAAAAAAAAGGTGGCATTGCCCTTTAATATTCACCAATATAAAGGCATTGGAATGCAACAGATCATCAACACAATATTCAGAAAATCACCAGAAGCAATTCAACCTTTTTAGAAAAATAATAAAAAATAAAATAAAAACAGTTGTAATGTTTCAAGAAAAAAGTTGTAATTTTATGAGAAAAAAAGTTGCAATGTTTCAAGAAAAAAGTCAATGTTTTGGGGGAAAAAGTTGTAAGGTAATGTAAGGTAAAGTGATTCCAGTGTGTTTTAGTGCCGTTTTAAGAGTTTTAAGCAAATTCCGATGATTATCGGGATGATAATGTGAATCGCAATTATTTTGACCAGGATAATCGTGACATTAAATTTTCATATCGTCCCATGCCTAATTAGTCTATTAATGCATTTATACAAGCAGCATTTTAATGTTGTCAAGTTAGTGCTAATAGTAGTGCTGTGTAGTTAAATTTATAAGAATTTTGTGTAAATTTACAGAGATGGCAAGAAAGAGAAATAGTCATGTCATGATTTATTTATTTTTTTAAAGAAAAGAAAGTAGGGTTAGCACCCCATGAGTAATTTGTGAAATAAATAAACGTCTGATATTATTATTAGCTTCATGTGCTTGAAAGGTGGATTTTGGAGGAAACCTTGAAAGCATCATCCTTCATTTCCTGGAATGAGGAATTAGCCAATCACAGCGCCTCTCCTCTTGCACAGGAACCACACACGAAGAGGGTCGTGGCTAGAAGGTATCTCTAAATTTGCCAAAGTCTCGCGAGACAGGTAAGGTTAGGCATTCATCTCGGATAGTTAAGGTTAGATTGGTATGTTTAGTCATTAGCCTCGAATAGTATGGTTAGACTGGTATGGTTAGCCATCACCCTCGAATGGTATGGTTAGGGGTGGTCGGGAAATGAGTCTCGCGAGAGTTTTTGCCCGTTTTCGCCGGTTTTTGCAAATCTAGGGTTACCTTCTAGACGCGACCGAAGAAGAGGCGACCCGGCGGCCACAGCAGGGCATGCTATCACTTCTCTGCCAGCACCGGGCTAATATGAGCCTTTAATTGAGAGTTAAGACATTAAACCGGATGCCTCTATGATCCAGCTAACCTTACAGCGAGATATACAGTGTTCAGTTTGCACAAGGTAAGGCATTTCGGCAGCATTAAATCAGCTAGCATGAGCGTAGCTAACCGTGGGTAGCTGTCATGGTCACGTACGCCAAACTCCATTCAAAAATCTGTCATTTTAAGGTTGACTTGCTTCTCGTCAAAGGCAGCATAACTTGAGTACCGTGAAACTATACAATGATTCTAAACATCTTGTACAACGTTAGGGTGCACTTTTAGTTATGTCAAAACACAATACAAAACGCATTTTCATTTGTGTAATACTAAAAATTGAGGGCGGTGGCAGTGAACAGTTGTGAACGACTGCAACTGAGGATTTGTACTTCTGATTAAATCAAAGCTGCATGCATGCGTACAGTGTATGTGTACCGTGTATGCCGAAGCGTATGCACAAAAAAACGGTAGCCCAATTTTACAGTGTTCATGTTGCACACGCAGGTGAGGCTACATTAAATTGCCAGAATTTTAAATGCAGTTTGGTGTATCTTTGTCTTCACGCTACAGCGGTGTCCCGGGGCTATTTCTGGCTAGCAGGTAGCCTAATATAACGGGCCACGCGTACTATCCTGACATGTTTATACATGTATTCATGGAGTCTTGCCTTAGATAATATACTTTTTAGAGGTTGTACGTCTCATGTATCGTCTAACATTTAGGTTAGCTAACAGCTAGCTGTCAGCACCGGGTGCAGCATGGCAGCTCATTTAGATGATTAAGAAAACCAGAGAGAAATAACTTGACAGAACAAGGAGAAATAAGTATCGGTAAGTGAACAAATGTTCCCGGTAACATGTATTTATGAATGACAGGGTGTAACATAGAAAGTAGTTCTCCATGTGCAGGGAGATTAGCAAAGGATTAGGGCTCCACAAGGACAAACAGACGACAATCACGCGGCATTCCTTATTCCGTCATACCCGGACCGTTATCCCAAAACACTTTTTTTTTTTCTTCTCCCAGACTATAATAACTTTATTAAGGCACCTGTCTGTGAAGTTGTGCTTTTATTTAGTGAGTATGGAGATAAAAGTCGCAAGGTAATGTCACATCCAAACTAGTAAAACTCGAAAACTTGAGGAAAATCACAACAATGTCCCATAATCTGACAGGACTGCCCTAGATGGTAACTCTAGATTTGTGAAAATTTGGAAGAACTATCCCTTAGGCCAGTGTTTCCCAAACTGGGGGTCCTGACCCCTTAGGGGTCGCCAAAGCTTCACAGGGGGTCGGGAGGCCTTCTTGATATTAAGGGGTGTAAGACAATTTTTTTTATTTTCATATATATATATATATATATATATATATATATATATGCACATATACACCGTTGGCCCATAACTCCTCGTCATTCATTTCTGTGAAGAAATCTGAATGAAATTGTTAGTTTGAATTATTATTCAAGATATAAACTTAAACAGGATAAGGGCACTATTAAGTATAAAAACAACCATAATAATACATTGTATTAAAAGCTCCTAAAAATAACATCACCTCTGATGTAATATTAACAGGAAATAATCTGCTCAAAATTAATCCAAATAACTTGTTTTACACAGACTTCCTGCAGTTATTGCATTCACTATTTGGTTTAATTGTTCAGTCTATCAGTTGTTATGTATTGTTATTGTTATGCATTGAATATAATATGAAATATCCATAAAATGGAGATATACATGCTGTTTAACCACCTGTTCGTAGACATCACGTTGCGAGGACGTACACAATGAATGGACAAAACGGACGCAGGACACGTGAAGCAGCGTCATGTGTTTGCGTAGTTAAAAACAAGTATATCTCCGGCTTTAGTCAGGGGTCGTCAGTTTACTCAATGATAGAAAAGGGGTCCATTAAGGAGAAAGGTTGAGAACCACTGATCTAGGCCAGTTTTTCCCCCAAATTAGGGTCAAGACCCAAAATGGGTCGTGGATCCATTTTTATTGAGTTGCAAATTGGCAGAGTAAGATGCATAACAATGCCGTGATATGTGAATTCATTTTCCTGATTAAAATAGACAGATGCTGTGTGCGGGGCTGTTTATTTTCTAATTTTGCAGTGAAAGTTCATTATTAGTTAAGTTTCTCACTTAACATTACATTCAGCAAATGTGATTATTGCTGTGATGTACTATTATAATCAAATACATACATTTCCTATAGATTTTAAATTCATGGTTTGTTTATGAATCTAGATGGCAATTCTTGATGTATGTTTGTAAGTTTGGGTCCCGGGGAGACACAAGATTTTTCTTTTGGGTCTTGAGCTGAAAAAGTGTGAGAACCCCTGATCTAGGTTATACTAACCTTAACCATCATGTGAGACTTTTGCAAATCTTCGGTTACCATCTTGACACGACCACACTGCTGCTCATAGTTCAAAGTGTTGCGCCGATGCTTAATGGATCGGTGGCACTGCAGGGCACACGCCACACCTCAAAACAAACTTTGCAAAACCAAAAAAACATTTTTCTTAAAACATGAAAAAATATTGGATCAGGGGGCGTCCATAATTTAGTTTTTTTAATTCATACCTCAATTTTTTTCCCTTTTTTTACTTGCATAAAATTAGCAATTCTAGTGTAGAATGAAATACTCTAAAGTCCTGCATTTAAAATCTCACTTGGATAACATTACAAAAGTATTAGCATCATAATATAACCTACTTAAAGTACCAAAAATAAAAGTACTCATGCAGAAATGGCCCATTTCAGAATCATGTATAATATATTATCATCACTTTAGTGTTGCAGCTGGTAAAGGTGGTGCTGTTTTTTGTTTTTTTTAACAATACTTTATTCACAAATTAGCACTAGAAAGTTAGTACACAAGGCATTTTCATTTTTTACAATGTTTCTTCCCAACCCAGAACACCCTTAACCCCCCTCCTTACACCCATCCCACATGCCCCTTCAAGGAATACAATGACAGTATTGTAGTATAGATAACTAAGCCAGCAGTTAATGTAAATAAATAAAATGAAATTAAATAACAATGAAATGTGGTAGCCCATTAAAAATAGAAAAGAAGACAAGAATCACAATAAATTTGTAATAATGAGACTAAAGAAAAGGGGGGAAGAAAGTAATAGAAAACATGTAAGTATATAAATAGTAAATTACAAAACAAGAAGTAAATCAGCCAGGAATAGCACCATGGGGCCAGTAACTAGGGTATGTACACACGGGAACATGCACATAACACCCATATCTATGCATGCATATCTCTAAAGAGGGGCTGTGTGGCAAACAGGCAGCAAGGTCCACAAAAATCTTAGACAGGCCCAAAGCATACAGTGAAATTTGACTTGCAGGCTGCCAACCGAAATAACTGATTAACAGCCCGACATGCGCACTGATTCCAATTATCTACTGTCGAAATCGCAATATGGCCTACTGCAATTTTCAATTTGCAGGAGGTGCAATATTTGTTAATGGCGAAATATGTGGCAAAATACCATTTTAAATGAAATATTGTGGTGCTGCAGAGATGTCTATACATAATATTCTACAGACTTCAGAAAACATCTTTGTTTGTAAAGATCCTCACAAAAAAGAAAATCTGACTGTAATCATTTTAATTGTTTTTCAATCAAAATGTACAGAAGCCCTGAGAGGTAGAGGTAGACTTTTTTTTCTGACAGGTAATTTTGTCTAATGTATTTATTTTTTAATTGTTCATCTGTGAAAAGAGGTGGGGAAAAAATCACCTGTTTTTGCCGATGGAGAAAAAAATAGAAGAATGATTCTGGCAAAAAAAAAGAAAAAAAAGCTTACTCAGGGCGTCCGTAAAAATTAGAATAATGATGCAATTCCTTCTAATATCGTATCGCAATTGCAATATTGGTCAAAATAATTGCAATTAGATATTTTTTCAAAATCGTTCAGTCCTACGTCTAACATGTAGGCCTATTTCACACTGGGGGTCAACCTGTTAGAGTTTTGTAAATTTGACTTGTGTTGGTCTCAACTCTCTCAGCCATTCCCACCTTTTGTAAAACATGCAAGGAAACATGGAAACCTGTATAAATAAGTCATTTATATTCAACATTTATGTTTTTGTTTTTTCTTTGAACATTTGGAGTGATGCTGGTTTGCTCATCAGCATCGACTTGCACTCGACTCTCTTAGGACCTGATGTTAAACTCCTCAAACTAATGCTCATAATTGCTGTCTTATTATAGTTTTGCTTGTAATTTTAAGTAGGGATGCACCGATATATCGGGTAAACATCGGTATCGGCCGATATTCTCCTTGTTGACTGCAATCGGGAAATAAGATGACATTCACTGATGGCAGTGGCTGATATTTATGTGTTGTGTTGTATCAATTTTGCGCTGGCTAAATGTTGTGTTAAAAGGTTAAAAATGATTTTGAAGCAGTTATTTTTAAAAAAAATCATCTGAATGAGGGTTATATTAAATGTTGTTTGTGTGATTGAATTTGTGCTCATTCAAAGATAGTGGGATGAAAATGGTTCAGTCATTTTTTTAAATAATGAAGATTTCTTTGTTTCTCTGGATTTCTTTGTTTCCCCCAAAAACAAAATAAACAACAACATAAAAACATCAGCATCGGCTATCGGTGAAATTGTTATTTTAAACGTCAGTATCGGCCCAGAATTGGGGTTTGTTTGGGTACGGTGCAGTCATCAGATATGAGTATCAAATAATTGTTAAACTGTCTGGCAGAGCTACTTTATATGGATTTGTTTTACGTGCTTGGCCTTGGCTGTTGTGATTACATGGTTATCATGTCACACGCCTTAGAAAGCTGTTGTTATTTTTAACAATAAAGAGAGCTATTTCAAGAGTAACACTGTTAGTCTATCTTAAGAGTTGCTGTCTTCACTGAGAAAGAATTTTCTCAATGTTGCCCTCAGTCCTCACATGATTTGTTTTTCATCATTTGTGGATTTTGACAAGCACCTTCTGTCTCGAGCAATAAAAATGTCTTGTTGAGCCGGCGGGCACAAAACAGGACTTTAATGTTCTGTTCTAATAATAGCTTTTTAAAAAATGGTAATTTACTTCTAAATAAGGACTGGAGTAGTAGAATTGTGTCTGTGCCGACAAATTTGTGTTTCTGCTGGTTGATATTGGTTTGGAGATGCACTATAATATATATATTTTTTATTTATACATTTTTTTGATAAACTGACTGAATGTTTCTTCTAAGCAGTTCTTGTAGTTATCACAGTCATAATATTATTACCTGGTCTGTTTGTCAGCAGGATTATGGAAAAACTACTGGCCTGATTTTCATGACACTTGGTGGAAAGGTGAAGCATGGGACCAGGAAGTACCCGTTACAATTTGGAGCTTATCCGAATCACAGGGCGGATACACTGATTATTTTTCACTTTCGGCAGGGCATTTGTGCTGCATTCACATCATGTCGGAATAATCGGAAAAAGTGTAGTGTCCCGCCTTATGTTTCCTGTGCTCTTCGTTGTAATGCAAATACTGGAAACAACCATCAATGTGTTGTTTAAAAGCTCTGAGCAATAAAATACAATGTTGTTTCCACATTACAACTTAAAGCTCATGACTTCCCAGCTCTTTTTTTTTTCACAGATTTGTGAGACGTTTCCCTTTACCACACTTGTGTTACGTGCGATCAAGGAAGCTTGACTGGCTGAACGATTTTGAAAAAAATATCTAATTGCGATTATTTTGACTGATATTGCAATTGCGATATTATTCGCGATATTAGAAGGATTTTTTCTGTCATTATTCTCATTTTTGCAGAAGCCCTGAGAGGCAAGCGAGAATTTTTTGTGTGTGTGTGTTTTTGCCAGGATCATTTTTCTACTTTTTTTTTTTAATCGTGACAACAGGTGAAATATTTTTCTATATTTTTGTTTTCAAATCTGTGAAAACAACTAAATTTTTCTTTTTGGGCTAATTTTTTTTTTTTCATCTGTGAAAAATGTTTTTTTCCCACAGGTGAAATATTTTTGTATGATTTGTAGTCCAGGACATCTCTGCAGCACCACAATACTTCATTCAGAATGATATTTCCACACACGTTTGCACCTCCTGTGCAATTTTGATTAATTGTTCAGCCCTCGCTTGAAATATGAAATACTACGAAACATTTAGGCGTAGAAATCATGAGTGAATTGCGAACCAATTTATTTCTATTAAGAATATAAGAAACATACCAATTAGATTTATTACTGCAAACCGGTCTGATACACGCAGACTTTCCCTCCCTCATTTTCTGCTTTTGTGTCTCAGCTGACAGCCTTTTAGCTATAAAAAAAATCATGCTGAATAGTGTCTAAAATTAGATAAATATGCACTTCTTAAAACTTGGAGTACAAAAGAGACACAGTCAAATATTTGGAAAGGAAGACAAAACACTGCTCTGTGTCTGTGCTGGGGCTGGTGCCGTGTTAGGCTTCATTTTCATACCATCGCTCCTGTTAGTGTGATAAATGAGTCTATTTGCATACATACAGGGCAGTTTTTTAACGTCTGCACCGCAACGACTGCAGTTAGCTAATTAACCTAATAGACCTGGCTCAGTCATACTCCATCGATCGCTCCGCTACGAGCTGCAGGGCGGCACATTGATCAGTGCAGACCTTTTATTGCCTGGTGCTCTTGAAGGTTTCTGTATAAAGCTAAGGCCTCTTTTAGAACTGCTCTCTCCTGACAGACTGCCTCACGGTTTGAGCAGCGTGTTTGGAGAATTTGGAGTATTTACATCAGCTTTCTTGGCGTCAGCAGGCACGCCATCTGGGCCTGCAGCGTGTCCATCGCTGAGAGGAATATTGGCCTTTTTGATCTCATCTTCTTTGCAGGGTTTATTACAATCAACAGCCTGTTTAGTTTTGTGCTTTTCATGCAATAATTTAGTGTTTCATACAGTCCAGAGCACAAAGATGCTTTTGTAGGATATTTGATTCATAGCTGCTGCTGCTGCTGCTGCTAAGGCTGCAAATAATGATTAGGGCTGCACAATATATCGTTTTTTTTTATCGTCATCACAATATCAACTTTTGCAGTAAATGCATTACGAAAGACTGCGACATATCGCAAAAGACACTCAGGGGAAAAAGAGAGTGATAGAAAAAATATACCTTAAACTATGTATCTGTGTTTTATTAAATCATTGGACATGATTGACTCTGTTTAGACAGAACTGATTAATCATTAGACATGATTGACTCTGCTAAGACAACTGATTAATCACCAGGCATGATTGACTC
>JAOVVB010039388.1:0-15205 GCA_028570985.1 Heterobranchus longifilis
AGAGTGAGAGAGACAGAGAGAGAGAGACAGAGACACAGAGAGAGTGAGAGAGACAGAGAGAGTGAGAGAGACAGAGAGAGAGAGAGAGACAAAGACACAGAGACACAGAGAGAGAGAGAGAGAGACAGACAGAGAGAGAGAGAGAGAGAGAGAGACAGAGACACAGAGACACAGAGACACAGAGAGAGAAAGAGAGAGACAGAGTGAGAGAGAGTGTGTGAGAGAGAGAGAGAGAGAGAAAGAAAAATATGAAGTTAGTGTTCTTTTTATATTTGCATTTGGAATAACACCAGGAGATGCATGGTCCCCCACTTAATTTGCAGTTAATAGTAATAACTTGGTATGTACAATAAAGTCATTAAATCGTTGAGTATCATGTGGCAAGGAAATGTCAAGAACACCAAATAATTTCAGTAAGCATTAAGCAATACTACACACTTGTGAATATTGAATATAATTTACTTCCTTTAAAAGTTGCAGTTGTTAATTTGTCATTATCTGTTGGGAAAAAAAGTATTTTGTGATATATGTATTTTAGAGTTGATATATTGTCACTTCAAATAGGTGCACTGCTTTGGAAGAAGAATGTAGAATTTGTCCAGTGTGTAATGCAGGGGAAAATGAAAAATGAGGCTCAATTATTTTTACTGGAAAACACAGTATTTGATCCTCCCTTAATTTGATAAAAGGTGCGAATGATTTCATAAATATGGATGATTCACAATGACTGTAGTGGTTGTTAGAAAATGTTTTTGTTTTTTTGCTAATTATTTAGAAGTAGTATGTAAGAAGTGAAGAACAGATGCATGTATGTATGTATGTATGTATGTATGTATGTATGTATGTATGTATGTATGTATACCTGTATTAAATGTAAACAATGTGTAGTCAGCTTTTTCTATACAGGCGAAAATCAGGTATTTTAAATATTACTGCTGTAATGTGATAGTTACATTATACATCTGGCAGACTCTTTTATCCAAAATGACGAGAATTACATTATTTGTGAATGGGCCAGAAGGCACTTGATTTAAAAAAAAATCTAAATTCAGATTACATTTGTATGACATTACATTTATTTAGTTGGTGGCCTGCAGAGTATATAAATAAATATACCTACATAAATATCCTGAAATCTGAACAATTGTGAATGCAGTGCTGGGAGTCTTCCTCTGTTTGTATTTTCTGACACTTTGTACTGACCTGTATCCTGCTGTTGCCCCAGTCTGCTACTATGATGTTTCCATTGACGTCCACTGCCACTCCTGTGGGGGCGTTAAACTGTCCGTTACCCTCGCCGTTCGAACCAAACTTCAGTAAGAATTCTCCTTCTGTGTTGAACACCTACATTTTGGTTTTCAGGGGGGTAATAGTATGGAGACAATAATATAAAATTAATAAAGAAAGAAAAACCAATGCCAACAGTAAAGAAAATAGTAAAGTATCAACTAAAGAATAGTGTTAATAAACATTTGATTATCAGACACTTATAGGGGAAAAACTACGAAGACTTTATGAAATAAGTTAGAATGTCTATCATAGGAGCCACCATTCCTAGTACTAAAATCTGGACTAATCATCTTTTTATAGCACTAGACTTTGTATACCTGCAATACACTTTCACCACTCTGACACCACACTTACCTTGACTGAGTGGTTGTGGAAATCTGTCACAATGATTTCATTGTTGTTGTTGACAGCAGCAAAGTGAGGCCCTTAAAAAAAACAGACAGAAAAGTCTCAGATATGTGCAGTTAAAAATCTAATAGAGGTAGTTCAGTTTAGAAAACAACCTCACGATGGAGGTTTTTTTAGAGAACATGCAAATTAATAAGTAGCCAAATGAATTTAATGACAACACAAGATTGTTCAAACTTCTTTACACCAGTGGTTCCCAACCTTTTTCCTTTAGGGACCCCTTTTCTATCATTGAGTAAACTGACGACCCCTGACAGCAGCAGGAGATATACTTGCTTTTAACTATGCGTATGCGAACGCTGCATTGCGTGTCCTGTGTGCGTTTTGTCCGTCAACTGTGTGCATACGCGACGTGATGTCGAGGTGAACGGGTGGTTAAACAGCATATATATCTCCAGCTTTAGTAACATTTTATAGATATTTCATATTATATTCAATGCATAACAATAACAGTACAGAACAACTGATAAACTGTACAATTAATCAAAAAGTGAATGAAATAACTGCAGGAACTGTGTGTAAAATGAGCGACTTGGATGAATTTTGAGTTACTTCCTGTCAATATTGCATCAGAGATGAGTTTTCCTGTTATTTTTAGGAACTTACAATTCTCTGTATTATGTTTTTTAAACAATGATACATGCTTAGCAGTGCCCTTATCCTGTGCGTTTAAAATAAAAGTTTATATCTTGAATAATAATCCAAACTTTGATTTAGTTTTCTTCACAGAAATTAATGAAATGTGGAGATATCGGCCAACTGTATATATTCTTTAAAAAAAGTTGTCTTACACCCCTTAAAATCCAGAAGGCCTCGCAACCCCCTGTGAAGCTCTGGCGACCTCTAGTGGGGGTCGGGACCCCCAGGTTGGGAACCACTTCTTTACACCATGATCAGTGGTACTATATGCTGTGTTGAGTTAATAATCCATGTAATGACCATTTCATTGATAAGAAGATGTATAATTTGTTTTGATCATGTTTTTAACAGATATCAGTGTTAAAAACAAAAAAACCCTCAGAAGTCAAAGGATAATGAGATCTTGATGGTTCCTGGTTTGGCATTCGTCCACATGCAGGTGAGAGCCGGTGGGAGAAAGACTGTCGGGGGGCAGTGCACATATTACCATTGAGTGTACCTGCAAACTGCCTGTCGCCGTTGCCACGGTTACCGAACTTTGTGACCAGCTTGCCGTTGAGCTGAAAGATGAAGACGCAGCAGGCCTTGTTGTCGACCACGATGATGTGGCCGTTTCTGTCCACCGACACGCCTTTAGGGCCCATCAGCTTCCCCGAGCCAATCTTGTTCTGCGGAAGTCAAAGATGTTTTTTAATCACATACATTCATGCTTGGGAAATTAGACAAACAGCAGTATTAGTAGAGTATGGTCAAAGTAAAATATGATCACCAGTTTGTTGCATTATGCTCACAGGACTGTCATCCAAAACACTTACAGAGTCCCTTTAAAAACTGTTTTATATGTGACTTCTTTAAGAGAGTGCAAAATAAAGCTTCCAATGAACATACACACCACAGATAAACAGGCATCAGTAGTGTGGCAAATCATGTTTTTAACAGTGGTTGAGAGAAGAGCTGCATTCAGTGAAGAAACCACAGGATGACCTACATGGAGCATGAACATTTTGCTATGACAACCCTGCTGTAACTAAACTATCCAAAGCACAAGGCTAGAACTGTTGAACTTCACTGTAAAATCTGCTCTTTCTTTAGTAATTCAGCATTAACATTTCTGAAATAGACTCAAGAGGAAAGTGAAAATCTGCAGTGCATTTCTTCAACCTCCAGAAATTGGAAAACGAGGTGTGAAAGTTGCAAATGACTCCCAGATGTTGATCAGGGCGGAGCATGTAAAGTAATGCACCCATTTCTTTCTGTTTGAATTGTTGAAATGTCTTATTCAAAAGAGTCCATCATTGTAAAGGTACAGGCAGGGAGCAAAGTTAACTTTTTTGTCCACCGGCCAAATTACTAGTGAATGTTCAAATTTTACCAGCCACTCAATAGATTACTATTGTGTTTTTGGCTGGTGAGTGAAGCAAATCATTTATTATTATTATTTTTAAATACTCTACTACTATTTGTGCCATAGTGTGTGTATAGTATCGAACAACTTTGTAACAGCTACTGTATATTGCCCCCCATCCCAGTACCCTAGAAGTGATACATTTGGTTAAGAAAGTTAGTAATGGGGAAAAAGTAAATAAATAATAAATAAATATAAAAAATAAAAATAAAAATAAAAAGTAATAATGGTATAATAATAATAATAATAATAATAATAATAATAATAATAATAATAATAAGAAGAAGAACAAGAAGAACAAGAAGATGAGAATAGTAATAAAAATAGTAAAGAAAAAAAATCTAATCATTACATACATAAAAGGGAAGAAAAGAACAAAGGAAAAAGGAAAAAAGGACATAAATTATGATAATGCTAAAATAAATAGATGAATAGAAGTAAATAAAAGAAAATGAACACAGAAAATCTATAGAAAAAATTATATATAGTAAGTGAAGCTACTAGCCACTTGCATAATTCACTAGCATTTGGCTGGTAAATGGTGCTGATTGTGGACCCTGTGTACAGGGGGTGTTGAAGGGACAATATAACATTTAATACAAGCATTTATGGCAGCAACCTCTGTGGAAATACCCCTGCTATTACTGCTGCCACAACATGGTGCAGAGTTAAAATCAAGCCGAGTTATTTTGCTCTTCTAACTTAGTATCAAATAAAGATAAAACATTAAATCTTGACCTACCTTAAACTTGCCTTCACTTGAAAAGATGCTGACCCATTTGTTGTCATAGTCTGCTATGATGATGTCACCGTTTGGGTGGATGGCCACTCCCGTCGGTCGCTGCAGTTGACCCGGAGTTCTGCCCCGCACGCCAAAACGGCTTTTGAACTGGCCGTCATTGGAGAAAATCTGCACAAAACATGTTTAAGACATATAGAGATTTTAAATGCATCTAGTTGGTGTTCAGTACTTTTAACTAACAATGCTCTACAGAGGCATACTATACACAGTATAGGCAGCGCTGTTCAAGGTAACAATGATAAGATAAGTGCTCCATGATTTCTCCCTACACCTCTTATCATACTGCTCTATCTGCAGACAGGAAGTTATTTTTACCTGCACACACTGGTTGTTGCTGTCAGCGATCAGCACCTTCCCCAGAGACGAGGCAGCCACTCCCTGCAGATTAGTGAACTCCCCTTTGTTTCTTCCTTTTGTGCCTAAAAAACATGAAATATATCAGTAAACTGACAATAGATTCATTCATGCACTGTAAAGGCTATGAAAAATAATTTTTTTTATCATAGTAATCCTTTGTTTATTTTTACAAATAATTTGTGAAGTCTGCAAAATACCTTTTTTTTCAACCAAGAGTCCAAAATCCAAAGATATTTAATTAACAATGATATAAAACAGAGAAAGGCAGCTAATCCTCAAATTTGAGAAGCTAGATGTTAGATGATCTATATCATGATGATCAGCAAATGTTTGCCATTCTCCTTGATGAGTGGCTTAAAGGATTCATTAATTGTCAAAATAGTTATTGACTTTTATCACTAATATAGGGAAAGATAGCTAAGTTTGGCAAAAATGTTTGAGGTCATGTTTTAATATGGTTTTAAGGATTTTAAACATATTTTAAACATACACATTAGAGCTGCAAAGATTCATAGATTAATTGACTAGTTGATTTTTTTAACTCAAAATATTCTCTGCATCTTTCTCTACCATGCTACACTCCACTGGTCCTGAGATAAACTTTATGTAAGAGCAACTCATTTTGTCCCATTTACACCTGGTATTAAAATGTGATATGTATCTGGATAAGGAAAAATGCATGTTAATGCAAGGTGTAAATGCATCGTGAGCAAACTGTGAGCAGATCTGCCTGACCACATCTTTGATCTTAGGTAGGTGTAAACGCAATCCGTACGTCTGACCCGCAAATACAGTGAATACCACTGAGGACAGAGATCCGATCTCAATGCGGATAACGACGAGAACACATTAAAAATACCAGCTGTAAACACAAAGATAGTTTATTATCCAGATAACTTATCTGGATACAGATCACATTTTAATACCGGGTGTAAATGGGGTGTTAATGTATAGAATAGAAAATAATGCATTTTATTGTCATTGTACAGCTGTACAATGAAATTTCAGTCCAACTCCCAATGGTACACACAAATAAAAACAAAAACAAATGTAAATATATTGATGACTAAAATATGAATGTAATATAAATAACTAAATAGTAAGAATCAGTGCCATATTATTGCACAGGATACTGTGGTATTGCACAGAGAACATAATGTATGAACTGTGAATTCTTTAACTGATGATCTATGAAGTGTAAATTAATCACATGAGTCATAGCGAGTGATCATTTGTCAATACTGAGCAACAGGAATTCATGACACATCCTGCGTCAATTCATTCCTCAAATCATCACGAGTCATGCATTAGTTAAGCATTACTTAACTATATGATTTGTACCCTTATTATAAAGTGTTACCATATTTTCTGGTTTCTTTTCTCCTCTACAACAGTAAACTGAATATCTCTGAGTTGTGGATAAAACACGACATTAGAGGACATCATGGGATTTGGGAAACACTGATCAACATTTTTCAATATTTTCTGACATTTTATAGACCAAACAACTAATCAATTAATCGAGAAAATAATCAACAGATTACTCAACAATGAAAATAATTGTTAGTAGTAATACACATAGGCTCCAGCAGTGGTTTTCAAAGTGTGGTCCGGGGACCTCCAGGGATCCTTAGGGAGTTCCAGGGGGTCCCCAGCAAAAAGGGGAATCATTTATTTTCACTATAACTCCGTCCATAAGTAACAATGACAGAATGTATTGTTATTTTGGTCATCGGATGCAAAAAAGATGGAGGACCTCTGGGCTACAGTATATGAGTGCATATTTGACATCAATAAGGTGCTGGTGTGCTTCTTACCGATCCTGAAGATGAGGTCGTCCTCGATGGGGTTCTCTTTCCTCCTCCCGGTGCTGTACATACTGGCCGGCCTCTTGATGGCCTTCTGCTTGATGTGACCGCTGCCCGGAGACTTCAGCCTCTTCTTGATGCCGTCTGAAGTTGGCGACACATCTATGCATTTGGTGGCCTTTATCTTAAAGGGGCTCCCTTTGATATGTTGGTCATATAAACGCAGCGCTAAATTAAAAGTCCCCTCTTTAGGAGACGTGAACAGATACTCATAAGTGCCATTCTTGTTGTCCAGTATCTCCCCGTCACCTTTGCTGCCGTCAGCTGAGGACATTTCAGCGGTGATGACTGCGTTGCCCATCTTACACAGCTCTCCATCTTTGTCCTTAGTGGTTATGGTGATGGAAGTGGGGACGCCCACCACACAGTGCCGTAACCCCTCACCCGTCGCCACGGTCTCAGAGGCCACGGCGTTAGTCGTTACAATAGTGCCCAGGTTGTGGATGGACTTCTTTAGTCCCTCCGTCTCCACGATGAAGTCCAGCTGGTCGTTCTCTCCGGGCTGCAGAGGAAGCTCCTGGCTGGCCAGCTCAATGAGACGCTCGCTCATCTGCTTCTTCACCAGCAGCACCTCGGCCTCGGTGCCGTGGCTCAGGGCCTGCTCTGTGAAGTTGCAGCTGCTGTTGATGCCCTCCTGGCCCTGCAGCAGGGTGTCCAGCTGCGCCTGGAGCACCTAATACACACATACACACACCAGGGGGCAGCAGGGTTAGCTTGAGAGACTGTGCATGCACAAATACAGTGCGGAGAATAAGTGAAAACAGAATTCCCCCAAAGAGATCATTTGGTACATGTTGGCATAAACATACCTTCTTGTGATTCTGCAGTTTGAAACTAACAACTAACAAGTGACCAATCATGAAAACTATGATGACATCATCCTGTGCTGACTTGCAGAGATTTGTCTGTGAAATTACTGTTCTTGGTATAGTTTATGATTATTTATTTATTTATTATTGACTATCTATTTTACTATTGTATATACATTTCTTATATACATATTATTTTATGCTGCTATTTGGAGTGGATTGCTGCCAAACTAAGTTTTGTTGTATTTTCTTATGCAATGACAAATAAAGTATCTTATCTTATATATAAATCAATGTACAAAGTAATAACTCATTAATTGATCCATTAAGTGTTGACTAATCACATAAACTTATAGTTAATTGCTAACTTGTTAATGCTGAACAATATAATCAATTCATGATACATACTGCAGTAATTCAGTACTCATCAGTATACTGAGTACTGGCACATGAGTACCCTTACTTCTTATTACATACCACCATGAAATGTTTTTATTAACATATATACATTTGTGTACAAACTATGTCATATGTAATGTATGCAATGAAATGCATACAAACATGCATTTGAATTGGGATACATTGCCAAGATATGTGTATAAATATAAATCCAAGACACATGATAATACACATAATAATTGTGTCATGTTGAATTGGAGTGCTGGCAACATGCACAGATTATAGCTAATAATAAACTCACAAATCACATTTAGATCATGAAATCTCTCAGTACTTTGACACTTTGAGTTCCTCCTTATTAATACTGGGAGATGACCACACCCTCATTAAAGCATTAAGACAGACTCACCAGCATCTGACCATCACACTCCTCTTCTCCAACAACAGAAGCCATTCAGCCATTTATCCCAAATGTTTCACCCTGTACTTTCTCTGAATACTCCTTGTTACTCTGAAGCTCTGAAAGCCAGCGTAATGTCCGTACACACTGTGAGAATAGAGATCAAGCTTCAGAGGGTGAAGTGTTTTCAGTATGAAGAGCAGAGCTGCACATGACACACCCACAGTGTGCATACAGTACACTGGCTCCATCTAGCTACAGCTCAAAGTCACAGATCTGACTTTCCCCCGGGCTCCAGTGTTTTGACTGCACGACACCACCCAGTGAATTGTAAATCATTAGCAGCTCATGTGATGAAGCTCCCTGCGGGGGCGGCAGGCCCCGGACCAGACTGGGTGATTGGCTGTCTGGAGTGAGGTTGTGCACCAGCTCCCTGCGCCCCCCCCTCGTTCTGCCTGTTCATCGCTATCAGACCAGCTGAGCCCCTGACACAGATCAGCAAAAACAGCCTGATGAGTAGCCCGTGATAACCTGTTCTTCACCAGCTCGACTAGAAAGCTAGCTGCAATGCATCATTCCAAAAGGGATATTTACTCGAAAATTGTACAGTTTTTTTAGGCGGAAATTAAATCTTTCATTTATGCTGTGCTCCATCTTCATTTACTCTGACCCAGTAACATCTATACTGATGCTGGCACCTCTGCAGAAATCCCACAAGTGTTACCTTTATTATGATACCAAGATTATTCATATAGACCTTGTAGTTGCAGAGATAAACTCTATTCATTGAGGGCCATTGAGGGTTATTTTCGAGCCAGAGGCCTGGTGAAGAAGAGGTTAAACATTTGAATGAATGATTTCTTCATTACCACAGTTTATGGATGTTTCACTCACCTGATGTTGTCGCTGTTGCTCAGCCTGTCGTAGTTTGGTGGAGTCCATTTGTATAATCCATCATCCATAGGCCAAAATAATCTGAAGAAGAAGAAAACAAGATGCAATTAACTTTGCAACAACAACCCTGCAGCTGCAACTTACTCTGTCGCTCCTAGCGTTGTAATGCACCAGATTTGTACTTTCAGATTCAGATTTCTTGGCTCAGACAACCCATAGTGGGTATGGAGTACAAAACATAAAACAAAACAAAACAGCAGTACACAGTTCCACAAGCCAAATTATTTAGAGGGACAGAACCTTGCTCAGATAGGCACCTAGTCTACATATTGTTCTTGTTTTATCTGTCTGTAACAGCAGTACAAGTTTAAACATGGACGGGTGGCTTTCAAAGTATTTTGGGATGTATTTCTTCATGTTCTCCATGATGCTTGAATTTTTACACTCAAATAAGACATGGTATTCGTCCCCTATAGTCGTCATTACATACATCCTAACTTTCCAGGCCTTTGTATCTTCCTGTTATTTTAGAAATTATATTATTAGAAACTCAAAGGTTACAAATAGCCTGGACATATCCCCTCTTTTCACAAAGTAAATAATTGTCAAACTTAAAGTCCTCTTTAAACTCACAATATAAATCACACGATGACTCTGGAGCTCATATAGTGCCATTTCTGCAGGAACTGATCTTTTAACCTCTGCTCAGCAGTTTGATATTACCACACTTCTGTTCCAGTCAAAGATACGAAAAGCCACATTCATCTAATATTTGCTGGACAAATGTAATCCATGGTGATACATATGTTCCAGTGATATACAGATTAAATAAGCAATTATACATTAGGGCAAGGCTAAATAATACATGGTGCATGGTCCTGGACTTGTGTAATTCTTGCAGAGAAAATGTTCAGGTTTTTGTTTATTCCCAGGGAGTTGGTAAAGTTGCCATTTATGTACAGAGAGGTCATTTTGAGAAAATCTGTTTAAAGCAATGAATGCTGTTACACAGTAAAAATGTTGAAGATGTGTGCTGCAGTGTCACTTTTAATGCTGCACTCTAAATGACTTCCTTTCCTTCTGTTCCCAAAAGACAAGGCTGAAAACCAGGAGCGACTGCATGGGCTGGTGTTTTATCCTGCTATTTTTTCATCTTTTATCCTCTGTTGTTTTTAAATGTGCTCTATAAATAAAGTTGGTTGATTTGTTTCCTTATTTATTTATTCGTTTTTTTCATTACGTTGTCACACACTGAAGTTGCAGTTCTGTAATAATTACAGGCGTTTCAAATCAATTCTATCGGGGTTTGCAAGCAAGGGACATTATGTGGGTTATGGTGATGTGGGTGGATTTGAGGGGAAGGGTTGTTTTATGAACAAATGGAAGGCCTGCAGAAAAAGTTTGGCAGAGCGCGCGCACACACGCTTCCATTCTCGGTAAATTAACCTCTAATTGTACTTCTTTCCTTCACCTGGTCAGTAACGCGACAAAGGGCGCACACTTGGCTTTCTAATTTCATTCATGCCTGCGCATACATTCACACAAACATTATTTTCACTTACACGTGTTGCAGTGTTGCGCATTCGCCCGCAGTTTCCCATGACTGAGTTTAGTTTGCAAAACCGAGGCGCAACGTTTTCCTCCTTTAAATAGTGAGTTCTCGCGCGTTTTCATGATCACGTGAACGGCGTAATTATTGTTCCTTGTTTGTGATACAGGCTACATTTTCGTTGCAAATAACTTGTTTTTATGGAAGGAAAATGTTGGGTTTAGGAAGCTGTAAATGTTGTAAGAATATGTGTTAATTGTATTTCTTATGAACATTAAACATATTAAAGGGGCTCCTGGGCCCTGGTGGAGGTAAGGTAACATCCATTGGATTTACAGAGTGCATATTCATTGTATTTTCTTATATTTGAGTTATTGAGGAACTCTGTTTTGTAATATTTTGTACTCTTGTATATAGTACACACACACACACACACATTTTGTAAATATTTTCACTGTTTGTACCTTGGTAGGCTATGACAGCAAAATAAATATTTTCCAACTACATGCGTTTTTCCATTTTTTGAGACGTTTGAAACAGAACCCCGCAACAACTCTACATGTGTGCTGATGATTGTTCCAGTTGCTGACAGCTCTACACAGAAATGTTAATTTGACAACGGATAATATTTTATTCAGTGCATGTTGTCTGGACCTGAAACACCTACAGAAAGTATCGATGTTTATGTATTTTGTGTTAGACTTGCATAACAAAAGAAACAAATTGCTTTCAAAGTCTGATTACACAGTTGCCTTTGAAAAAAAAATCCATTCTTGCGTCTCAAGTTGCTAATCTGACTGTAAACAAAGAGCGGAGCACAGAAGAGGAAGTCTTGGTCCGGACATCATGCTGGACATCCATAGGGAGCAGAAGCAGCTCAAGCGAGCTACACTGAAAACCCAGAAAACTTGGTCACTGCTCCCAGAAGTTAAATCGTCACAAAAAACGACGATAGCCGATGGGTTCTGAGATTGGGTGTAACCTAATTGGCGAGGGCTGGTGGAGCCTGGACATTAAACATCAGATGTGAGGCACAGTAATTAGGGAGACAGTAGTCTGGTTGGGTACGTAAGAAGCCTTACACTTTGAGACCCCGGCCGGAGGAATCCCTCCTTCCTGCTGTGTGGTTCTCAAAGATCCTTCACTGCAGATCCCTATAGCATCACACATGGTGATTGTGATTGGTTTAGAGAAATACAACCAGGCCAGGGAGTTGTTTCCACTATACCAGAGTGAAAGACATTCAATCCAGACCTACACCCCAGCGCAGACACGTGCTGTGAAGATAGGTCTGGCTATGCGAGACTAGGGAGACAGTAGATTCCACCAAAAAGGGACATTCATTTGACATGAACCTCCCCTTTAACTTGTCAAGTGGTGGCTCTATTATTAAATATACAAACAGAAAGATATGTGACATTAGACATCTGTTCCACTGACTTACTCATCTTAACCATTCTTAATTATCAACTCAAATTCTCATTGGCTCTGAATAAAGTTAGAGAATATTCAAAGATAAATGATACATTAGCTAAACACTGGAATGAGTAATCATTATCAAAACCTTAAATCATTACTCACTTTTAGACGTACTCAGCAAGCATAAGGGAGTTAAAGGAGCACTGATTGCAGGCAGATTGAGCAAACCTGTGTCTTGTCAACTCCAGACAGCACAGGTGAGCTCGTTAGTCCTCTCAGAGGTCAATAGGGTCATCACAGACATGGAAGACTTTCAACAATGCCTGCACTAAATGCTGGTTTGGGGAAATTACACTGATCATTGTAATCTGTGTAGGATTGTCCAACATGACTGACATTATTTTGATGCATATTGTTTGTATACCAATGCAATATAAACATGCAACTCTGTAAGTGACTTGACCTCTCTCATTATTAGATTTCTAAAATGATCATGGTTGGGGCTGCTGTGCATCTGATGTTTGTCTGTCAGAATGCCCAAAGCATGATCAAATAAAAAGTGATTTATCCTGAACCAGTTTGGACTTGCACATAGTGTGTTGGTCTAAAAAGCATTTGTTGAAAGCATCATGATTGCGCAGCTTAAATCAGCAGCCCTCCAAAAGTCTAAATAGATACAGATTCACACAATTAAGGCATCAATCTAGAAACATCATCCATCACTCTTTATATCCATTTTCCAGCTTTTACGTGCATTTGTGTTTAAACATTCTCTCCCCACAATGTGTACCTTGGGATGGAAGAATAATAAATTACACCATCATATCTTCCAACTAGGCCTGTTTTTTTCCCCATTTTTGAGAAGCTGAAATGTATTTGTTCTTCTCTTCAAAGTGTGATTTTATTCTGAACAAATTGTGTCCAATGGACTTGCATGTGCATCTGAAAATCATGTGTTGAAACCATCATGATAGCATAAATCAGTAGCCTTGTTTTTGGTGGGATAGATTATATCAGGCCCCTCAAAAAGCCTAAATGGAAACTGATTCACACAATTAAGGCATTGATCTTGAAACTCATCATTGACTCTTTAGATCCATTTTCCAGAGTTTATGAGCATATTTGTGTTTAAACATTCTTTGATGATGTAATGTCTTTTATCAGATTAGCCTGGAAAGACTAGAAATCCAGTTAGAACTGGATTCATCAAGTCAAACATTTTGTTATACAATATATCTCAGGTAAATATGTTCTCTGGATTAAAGATACTCAGTTACATTTCACTCAAATTAATGTATTTGTGGATAACTAACATAAAATGTCAGCTTTATCTGGTTAAATGGCCAACTGGCTGTTCTGCATAACATTATAACCTTTACAGCAAAATGAACTTATGCACACTATTTTGCACAAGGCTTAATTGAAATATAAATTTGAGCCCTTAACCTTAAATCACCACGAGGTGGTGGCATAGTCACATGAAACCCAACTGGACGAACCGATGGGTTTGATCTCAGTTTCCAGGTCAGAGTTGTGTGTAGCCTTTGACTTCTTTATTTTTCTTTAGTAATTAGTCATTAACAATAACAATCATTACACAGCAAACAATAATACAGGCAGGATAATTAATAATTTACACAAATTACACTTAAATTATCAAAGAGGGGTTATTGTCTTTTAAATCATTTTAACACAAAATGTGTCACTATATAAAAAAAACTGCACCACATCCAACACATGTTAATTAAAGAATAAAACTGATAAAACAATTTGAATTCCATAATGAAGCTCAATGCGATGACACTGTCCTTGGAAGGGGGCATGTTCATTATTTTGAGACTTGAATTTTGTATCGTAAACAATTTGTGAAGTGATTCAAACCCAACATTTCTGGAAGGATCGCTCACAAACTGCACTGTTTAAAATGTTTGTTTTTTTAATAGCCCTGTAGCTAATTAGAGAGGGAGACAGAGAGAGAGAGAGAGAGAGAGAGAGAGAGAGAGACAGAGAGAGAGAGCCGTCTGGGCAAACTTGCCTAGGGTGCAAAATGTGCTAGGTCCGCCACTGTTAATGTAGCATACTTTTATAATGAAATAAATACATTTAATATACATTTTAAATTAAGTTTGTTGTGCTCTTTATCACTAGTTTATAAATCAAGATGTTATAGCAAATTTTCTCTTTTGGGAGTTGAGCTGAAAAAACTTGTGAACCCATGCTGTAGAATGAAAAAAATAACTGCCTTTAATTGAACAGAAAAACTGTTTTCAACTCAAAAGGTATGTTAACACATCTCACAGTGTCTGTCTCCATCTGCTGACTGCTGCTTTGCCCACCTCTCCCCTCCCCTGCTCATTATACAGCAGACAGCCTCAGAGTGACAGATTTAAATATTACCCTAAAATCCAATGTTAGTGACATAATCATGCTCCTATCTTCTGTATTTTCACGTTTTGGTGAAGTTTGATCAAATATTTGGCAAAATGAAAATAATCATTTATCATAATCATCAACATCATAAAGTTGAAAAAACAGAGTGACAGACTTCTGAATGGACCATTTTTGCATTATAGTAAAGTTTTGTCACCATTCAATGGATGTGGTCAAAGAACCTCAGCTCTGTGGCGTGTAAGGGTGATGTATCACGAATGTTTGAAATTTGGACAAAAAATATATTTTTTTGGAATAAGCCACGCCCATTTTAATCAATCATTACCAAACTTTAGGAATTGACTCACCTCCCGACGTGTGCCAAATTTAAAAACGTTTCCAATATCCTGAGCACCTCATTTTTCCCCCCAAGGACATACAAGAATAATCATAAATAATAATAATAATAATAATAATAATAATAATAATAATAATAATAATAATAATCAGTACAGATACAATAGGGCCTCGCCGACGATGTTGGTGCTCGGACCCTAATAATAAAAAGGATAAACAGTACAGTTACAATAGGGCCT
>JAOVVB010039397.1:0-15204 GCA_028570985.1 Heterobranchus longifilis
CTGGATCTGGCCTCAAGCCCCGCCCACCACCGCTGCCATAGTTACGCTAGTCACTTGTGGCTGGGGCATTCCATAGACTGTCCCAGCCACAAGTGATTTGATTGGTTCCTTAGACATACGATGTCATAAAACCTGTCTGTCTGAATCTTGATTTTTGAGAATGCTGTTGACACACTGCAGTTTCAAGGCAGACATTCTCAGCCATGGTGTTGACTGCTCATTTCACTCATGATATGTCTAAATAAAAAACACCATATAGACATGTTAACATGGTTAAAAACTTGATTTTCACGAGAGGGGCTCTTTTAGGATAACCTGTGGAGTTTTGACCACAAGAGCATTTTCTCTATGAGGGCGTTCCCGAAGAGTTCATTTGCAAAAACAGATAAATAAAACATTCTTAAAATGAAGAAACCAACATAATTTTGATATACGCTTGAGTGCACAATAAAACAAACATGATTTATGAAAACAAAAATATTTTAGAAATATCTTATCTAAACAACCAAACACCAGTTTGATTGATATTCCCTGGATTGGACATAAAAAAAACATGATTTAGGAAAAAAAATAAATATGGAGATTTTTGCAAATAAACCCTTTGTTTGTTCCATGCACTAATACGCAGAGAAATGCAGCAATGCGCCAAAGGCAGAGAAGAAGAAGACTGCGTGCTAGGAAACATGGATGTAAACAATGCAGAATTCAAACTTTTGAGAAGAATCGGCTTTGCAAATGTTTTATAAGGAAAGAAACACATTCAACATGTGTGTTAGAAGTCAGGGATACACACCATGAGTTTTGAATGTGAACATAACTTTGGTTTGTTCAAAAGAAAACTCCACAGGGCACCTTAAAGGCAGGAAACTAGAACTGTAGTTTAACCACTAAGTGAATGGCACTTCCGAAACAATTTACCGCAGGAAAACTGAGTGAATTAGTGAAAGGTGGAGAAAAGTGGTCCAATTCATATTTACTACTGCACATGAATGCAACACAACATGCCAAACATTGTACTGAGAACAAGAACATTCAGCAGTTTGACTAATCAAATGAATGAATATGATGATTTAAAACTTTATTCCCAAGGTTTAAAATAATCATATTGGCAGCAGCCAATTTTGAAACAAATCTTTTTTTTTTTAATTTTTTTAAAGTATATTTAAACATAATATCACTTCAACCTCCATTCACGTATGATCGGAAAAATGAAGTTCAGACTGGGAAAATTCACGTGAACGCTGTCCACTCAGAAACTGCTGCAAAGGTTGCCGAGTTATATGACGCAGTAACATGGTGGACGTAAGTAAACTTACCATTAAAAAGTTAATGATAAGGGACTTTTTATTTTTATATAATTTCTTTGCTTACATGTAATGTGTAATATGTTGTAACCGTTAGTTGCTGTCCATGTATTGAATACACTTTATTTGCACCCTTCATACACAAAAGGCAGCCCAAAGTGATTTAGAAGGGAAAATAGTCATAAAATTAACATAAAACAGGGACAGAATCCCATCATTCATGTAAAATATGATGGACAATAATGTGGCTCCCATGTTTTTTCCACATTCTGACTTCAAGGCTCTTCAAGCTCAGAACACACCGAAGTTGGAGGAATCACTAATGCACATGAGCGCAGCATTAGTAGCTATTCTGGAGTTTTCAATCATATCACATAATTGTCATTAGCAGATAGACAGGCGATTCAGTTGTTATCAGCCTCATAGATATGGGTCAGTAGGGGCCTGCTGGGCCTGCTAGAAGGTCCAGAAGGCTGTTATCAGCATATTGAATGGGCTGACAACTAACAGTTATTGTGACTGGAGCAAAGGTGGAAGCCAGATGATGACGTATGAAGAGCATCCAGACACCATGGGGTGGTGGGTGGGTCCTAAAACACAGGACTTTCACGCGGGGGACCAGAGTTCTTTCTGTCATTTTGATAAGTCATTTTAATATCCTGTAAGTGTCCCGACATACTGTAAGTTAATTAAGGTATTTAATCCAAACCATGATATTTTTTTCTAAACCTACTGACGTGTTTTCTATGCTAAACCTCACAGAATTGTTTTTTCCTAAACTTATTTTCGGTGCCTAAACCTCACGGAAATGTAGTAATGTAAGGTTGTTTACTTAAAGTGAAACCGAAACCTGACAAACATGCGAACTGCATTGAAGGGGCTGTTATCAATCCATTCAATTTGGATGACAACAGCCTTCTGGACCTTCTAGCCGGGCCAGCAGGCTCCTACTGACCCATATCTCAGACTAATAACAGCCATTCAATCGTGTGCTAACATCCGAAGCGGGTGCGATGGAGCGACGACATGTCATCCATGTCGGATTAAAAGTTGAGTTTAACTCCGGTACATGTTTGAATTGCATGTTCTGTACGTGCGTCAGGGTGATGTAAGACCTTCAGCCAAAACCAACACATGTCATTCTGCATCTGTTACGGACACGTGAATATTTGAACACAATGCAGAGTGTTCACTGCCTGTAATGACAATCATGTTGTATCTAAAGTGAGGACTGTCACGGTCTGGTTGCCACACATGGTTGCGTGACAGGTAGAGTGATATGTTTTTATTTTTATATTTAATCTGTCTTGTTTCAGAGGTATTAAGAATCTGTTTCATGTTTATGTTGTGTATAAAGGCATCGTCTCCTTTTGGGTGACACTGTCCAGAAAACAGACAATCTGCGTTGACAGGAGTAACGATCATTCCCTCTGACTGCTGCACTGTAAACACACAGAAAGCAGACATGTGTTCTGAGACGGGACCCCTGGGGCCCTGGCAAGTGATCAACCAATGAAACCACAACAGAGAGGCCAGGCTGGGGTGTGTGCGTGTGTGTGTGTGTGTGTGTGTGTGTGTGTGTGTGTGTGTGTGTGTGAGTGAATGGGGGGGTCACTTTACTTGGTGGGAGGCTTCTGTATCAGCAATTAATGTTACTAGTTTACAGACTCCTTATAGTAGTTTACGGGAAGCATGTGGGTGTAATTCGGCTAAAAGTTCAGGCTCAGCTGTGGAAAGCTGCCGGACATTAACTCCTGAGTGACCCCTCAGAGACTTCATTAAAAAACTTTAAGCATCCTCTCCTTTCACGCTCAAACACTGGCTTTTTGTTGTCAAATGAGTGACGGCAGTGTTCACACTGCAGGTAAAAGTGGGCCCAATCTGGTATTTTCCCCTAAAATCCTTTCAACATGATTTTACATTTCCATACATTCTGTCTTTGTGGTCCTGATACATATCTTATATGTGGAAACTTTGATGTGACTCCTGAGCAAGATTTCTCATGATTCTGCACAAATAGAACAGCTGTAATGGAGGTGTCTGACTGCATAATTATTTTTGGAATGGAATTTTGCCTCGATGCCAAAAAGAAAAAAACAAACAAGCAAACAAACAAGCATGCAAAAACAGCTCCAAGTGGTGTGACTGCGAGCGATGAGTAAATAATGCAAAGTAAAGAGGAATGGTTTCATATTTTTGGAAATACGCTTGTTTGCTTTCTTGCTGAGAGTTAGATGAGAAGTTTGATACTCTCATATAGCCGGTTAGCATAGCTTTGCACAAAGAATGTAAACACGGAGAAACGGGTAACCTGCTCTGTCCAAAGGTAACAAAATCCACCTACTGGCACCTCTAAAGCGCACTAATTAACACATATCTAAATCTATTTGTTTAAGCTGTACAAAAAGTGTAAAAACAACAGGTTGTGGTTTTAGAGCCAGGTCTCGCAACACTGCGTATGACTAACATGCCAATTTCATTTCATGTTTTATCACAACATATGTTTTGCTTTTTAGTTGGACCGAGTTTTCAACTAACTCTGATGTAAACCCATCAAATATGGATGTAGTCTTTGTGAAGTCACCCATAGTTTTCTGAAGAGCGAAAATTCAGCTCAATGTGGGTGGTCCGGCAGTCGCCATCTTGGCAAATTGGGCAAAGAGATGGAGCGTGGATGGAGTTGAAGCAGGCCGAATGAAGCCTGTGACGGCACCCACCTGTCACTGAAGCGCCCATGCCCTTACTTTAAACCCTAATAAAATTCACCCCCCGTACAGTTGTCATGAACGGGGAAATTAGCTATAGAGACCCAAACTTTTTTTGTACCAGGCTGTAAACATGTTTATATCTGTTGTAAAGTAGGGCATTTTAACATGGGGGTCTATGGGGATTGACTCGCTTTTGGAGCCAGCCTCAAGAGGCCATTCAAGGAACTGCAGTTTTTGGCACCTCTGCCACTTTTTTGAATCCTTGCACTTGTTTTGGTGCCTTGCACTTGTTTTGGTCTCGGGCTTGGTTATTGAGAACTATTCAAGTTGATTTTGGCTGCTGACTCAGGATCAGTTATACAAATTGTATGCATTGATTCGTTTTATGTTAGAAGATAGATCAATCTTGTTTATAGATAGATTATTTCTGTCCATCCTAGATCCCTAACTCCTCACTATATTAGCATTGGAAAGTCAATATTGCCTATTATGGTCTTGAACAGGAATCAATTTGCTCTGGACTCAGTCTTGACTTGGTCTCAACTGTACCTAGTCTTGGACTTGACTTGGACTCGATTAAGTTGGTCTTGACTACGTTGCCTACTTAACTTGCATGTGTAACTTAATTTATGTAACAAACGTTCTTATTTAAACCCAATCTAAACCTAAACAAGTAGTTTTGTTGCCTAAACATAAAGTAGTTTTGTTTGAATTCACAAAGTTAACCACGTGTTTAAGGGCCTTGTTTGGTCCGGACATTCAGAGTTTCAGTTTGATCCAAACCAAAATCACAGGTGTGAAACCTCCCCTGGACCAAACAGCAGAGATTTGGTCCGACCAAAAGAGGTGGTCTCGGTCCGGATCAAACTGGACCATGGTTTGGTTCGCTTCTAGTGTGAAAGCATTTTTTTTGGATGGTTCAGACTTTCGGACCAATTACAGGAAGTTCTGTCAGGTTATTGTCCGCTATCGTCATGTTAAAAGAGCAGAGAAGCTCCTACATGGATTAATTCAGTGCTTATTGTGTGCGTAGCGAGTGAGTGGTCGAGCGAAGAGAGAGAGCGCCGGTGGATGCGCTGAGAATGGACAGCTGCAGGTGATCGGAGCAGAGAAATTATTAGGGCAATGTAGTCTCGTGTAGCCAGACCTATCTCCACAGCAGTGTAGGGCAACGTATCAAAACAAAATGAGCCACGGTAACATGCGGAGAGCAGGAGTCAGCTGGGAAAAATTCCAACACTAGAGAGGATACGAGAGGATGGGGAAGCCTGTTTACAAACCAATCTATTACAAGCATCGGGAGACGCAGCTCATGTAGGTGACGACGACTGGACGCAAGTATGTCATTCATAGTTCTTTGGTGCGCTTCCTTAACTGCAATGTGAAACCAAAACTAACCGGATCAAATTTATTCAATGTAACAAAAACATGAACCTTGGTTCAGACTTTCAGGTGTGAAAGCACCCTAAAATTACGACCGTAGAGAAGCGTCATAGTTTGACGTGTAAAAGTGATGTCAAGGGGTCCTGACCAAGTGTCTGTATGTGACGAGTTGGGAATGAGACCGGGGTGTTAAATGTTAAAAGCTTAAAATGCATAGACATGACACGCAAAATGTCCTAAAAAGTGACATACTATTTATACACCTTCCCATGAGATCACGTCAGGTTTCACCCATAGACTGTATATAAAGATGGACGGCTTGACAGCTCCTCAGAAGTGAAGCCAAAACATCTGGATCACCCCCTGGTGGCTGGCTGCAGTATAGGTCATAAACCCTGCCTCCTCCATGGTAGTGGATGGGACATGAGCCAAACTAAATAATCAAAGTAAACATCAAATACATTTTTCCCAAAGATGGTTTCTGTCATTTTAGGAAGTTCTTATCGCGCTGATTTATGTTCAAGTGTTTGGTTTTAATTAGTAATTTGATGGTATAAAACTGGGTGAAAAGTCATGATCGATAGCTGTGATTGACTCACAATTGGTCGGGCAGGTGTATGGGTGAGACTTCGATACCAATTAATACTGCGCAGACTCTGGTTGCAAAATTACAAGATGGCCGCACCCATATCCGGGATGTTTTGGCTTCACTTTTGTACAGTTGGAGAAAGTAGAGATGCATGGTGCATCTTTATATACAGTCTATGGTTTTACCAGTCTTGTGCTAAGCTAATCGGCTGCTAGCTGTAGCATCATGAAGACATGAGAGTAGTACCAATTTTCTCATTTAACTCTCAGCATACACATATTTCCCAATATGTTGAATTATTCCTTTAAAACTAGAACATGTAACTTAAATAAGTGCGTCAGCTTTACACTGCTGTAACTGATGCAACAAACTTCCCACTGAAGATCACCGGGTGTTTATTCTTCATGTTAATGTTATTTGGCATTAGAAGGTCAGTCCAGACTGCTGTAGGACATGGGCACAAAAACATAATGTGAACAGTCTAAAAAATCGAGTCTTGCAGTGTAAACATAACTTATAAAACCCCAAAGAGCATGAGAAGGGAGCAGTGTTCGGCTGTGAAATATCAAATACCAAAGTCTTCGAGGAAACTGAAGATGATATCTTAAGTTTCTAAATTTGTCTCAGTTTATGACTGTGTGCATTTGTGTGCGTGTGTGTGTGTGTGCGTGCGCGCGTCGACGGTGTCAGGTATCTCCTAAATGTTGACTTTGTGGGAGCTGTATTTAAGAAAAACATGCTTGTTTTAGCAGGATGACAGTGCATGTTTAGCCTTTTATGAGTCCAAGGAGTTGAAAAACTGTCTCAATTCATTAAGGAGAATGTAAACTTGATGTTTTGCACAGCGAGTGTACATACTGCGACAGAAAAAAACCCACGCAATTTCGTAACATTGAGCTACAAAAATACGACCCCCCCCCCCCGCCCCCCATGAATGCACTCCTTGGTGTGTTAACTCACCTGACTCGTGAAAAGAGAGGTTTTACTGGCTCAGCAGGCAAACTCTGGGCTCTGACTCCATCTCAGACCCTCACTTAACTTGCCTCAAACAATGTGCTATTATAGAGTTTTTGCTCTGTATGGGTTATATTGCTAGAGCGCTGGCAGATTACAAAGTGCTCCATCTCATTACTGTCCATATAAGCCCGCGGGCCCTCGCCAGCACAAAGGAGTGATTGAGTGATAAGGGGAAAGAGATGGCCCGTACGAGAGCCCTCACCTTGGCTGCTCTGGCCTCGATGAGGGCAGAGGTGATGTCATCGTGGCTAGAGACACAGGGGTCGACCCCTCTGATAGGTGGGCATGCAGGGACAAAAGAGAGCAGCTGGGACACAAAGGCCCCATTTAATGAGAGTGAGACATGAGGCCAGAGCGGACTCCGTGGGTGGCACATGGTGTCATAGCTGCTGAAAAGACCGGTGAGCAATTAATCATCTGATTCACGAAGTGGGCAAAGGGCTTATTATGTAAGGTCAGTTTGGACAGCATCATCGAGGCTTTCTGGGCTCTATTTGATCACACTGATCCACCCAAAATTTCCTTGATCCCATAATATTGGATCCAAGGATGCTATATTTATCGTGATGTTCAGGTCCAACAAATGTGCAACATAATATGACACACTTACCCCTCATTAGAGATGAAGGGTCCTTTGTGGCAGCCTGACAATCATTAAAACTTCTCCCCTGGCTTGGCTTGTTTACTCTGTGGTAATTACCAGGTGATTGTGTGGCCCGTGACCCACATTCAGAGTCAGGTCAGCCAAGACATGGGGGATAATTGACAATATTCAGTGAAGTGCACGTAGAGAAAGAGTGTTAGAGTGGATAGTCATTTGTTCCTGCCTCATTAGACTGTGTTAGAAGACAAGCTGGCTCACAGTATTCTTGCAGCGGAACAATACGCCTTTCCACTGCAAGACCAGAACGTGGGCTCTGGTGTGTAAATGTGTTTGAGAGGGAGCACATGGCAGCCTCGTATATCCATTTGTGCATTCACTTATTCACTCGCTGCTGATATGGAAAATAAATGAATAAACTTACTGTGGAATGTATGCATCTTCGAGGTGAGCTCATCTGAACCAATATCGCCTCTGAAGGGTTTTTTTTGGACCGCATGGCTCTCTTGGCTCCGCCCATTTCACCTGTCCCAGTGAGGACGTCACTTCACCTGGCAGCGCTCCTACCATGACAGAAAGCAATGCATTCTCATAAAGCATTCGTATAATATCATACGAAAAGTATTGCACAGTAGTTTGTATAACGTCTTCCGGTTTAAATACATGGCCCATAGACACGTCATTAACGCTGTGAAACGGGAATAATTCAGTAGGTTTAGACAACACTTTGTTATGTTGTTATGGTTAGTAAAAAACACTGGGATTGCAATAAAACCGCATTGAAAATCCTACTACCTACTTCCGGTTTTGGTACATGTCCTGGTAATGTGATACACACGTCATTAACGTTGTGATTAACATTGTGAAATGGGACTAATTTGCTAGGTTTAGGCTACAAAACAACTTGGTAAGGTTAGTAAAAAAACAGGCTTTGGCATTAAAATCCCTACTTCTGTGTTCCGTTTTAAATACATGTGATACACAGACTCGAACTCCGGTCTCCTGGGTGAAAGTCCTGTATGTGTTCGACCCCCCCACGCCCCCCCACCCACCCAGAGCGTGTCTTTGTGTCTTTTAAACCTGGGCCGTGTCTCACAATTACATCGTATATGTACGAATTACAGTGCATTACTTTTGGTAGTAATACCAAAGTAATACCAACAGGGAACGAGACCAGCCAGCAGAAACAAGTGAAACACACACACACACACACACACACACAGAGCGCCCCATGGTTCATTGGCTATAGCCTTACTTGAACTAATTTCTGAATATGGTTTTACAAATCTGCTTATTCAATGTGTTTATGATGTGATTGTCTCCACAAAGCAGCACAGGCCTAAACACAACCAATAAAAGCTAATGCTAGACCAACCTGTGAGAAACTCATAGGTGGCATGCCCCCAACATCGCATCCAAACTAAATTGAATTTGGCAGTGCTCTCAAATTTCAACACATTCTCACTCCCAACTCGTCACATTGGTTAAGGAAAAAATTGCGGTTTTGGTTAAAATATATGTTATTCGGGGCGTTAGTTAAGAACATTATGTAAGAAAGTTAACCTCCTCCTTGTCGTGTGTATGCTCAGAGTTAAATTAGAAGATTGATACCACTCTCATATCTGTATGAAGCTACAGCTAACAGCCGGTTAGCTTAGCACAAGACTGGTAAAACCATAGATTGTACATAAAGACAGACACCTCTCCACTTCCTCCTACTGTACAAAACTGAAGCCAAAATATCCCAGATACTGGCGCTGCCATGTTGTAATTTTGGAGCCAGAGTCTGTACAGTAGCGATCAGGCTACAGCTACATGCTAACAGCTACTGGTAAGCGGTACGCTAAGCAGCAACTTCACTGCCTGTCTACACAAGTCACAAAGCTAAAGCTAATGCTAATGCTAACTGTATGCTGAGATTCTTCTCTGGTGTGTCGTTGACGTAGCCTTTATCGCCCCCTACTGGCCCGGTGAGCATTTAGAGTGTTTATGTGCTCTAATATAGACGGAGATATGGATGGAAGAGGAGAAAAAATATCAGTTCATAAAAACACATGTAGACTGGGCCTCAAGGGACTGAATGTAATAAAATGGAAGATGTCACATGACATTGGTGACTGCCTGCAGTGGGATGGTGTTTTTGGTTGCATCATGTACTTTTAAATTGTGAACCAGCTGCTAAAAATGGCAAAAAAAAAAAGTTAACCCACTGCTGTGTTTTAGCGCCAAAACCTAAAAGTAACCATATTTAATTTCCATTTCACCAACTCGTATAAGCTTGGTTTCATGTGGTTGTTCTTGTGGAGTTCTAAGAAGTCAGTTTCTGAAGGAGAAATATCCAAACCCTTATTTGTGTCTGTGATTATCCAGTGCTCCTCAGACACATGTTGGACCCTGTAAGACTATGCATTCGTGAGCAATAATAATAACCCTTTTAGGTAGCTCATTAGAAAAGTGTTATTTGACATGTCTTGATTGTTTCTATACTGGCGCCTGTGTCTACATGGTGATAATATAACTGCCTTATATAAGACTACCTGTTTGTAAAGAATAAAGCATTTTATTGTACTGATGAGAGGTGCATTCAGCATTTTTTCCCCCTTGTTTGGAAGGAACTATTTTCTGATAGTGGTATAAATAAAGCACATGATATATTTAGAATAGTTGAGGTTAATTAGCCAGCCCATGAATTAGTGGTTGGGTCCAGATCAAACCAACATGTCACAGATGCTTGTGAACCTCAGTGCCATGAGGTTACAATTGTAGGATGTTTTGGGATATTTGTTGTTTACGATGTGTGTTCTACAGTTAGGGGTAATTGATTGCTGTGATGGTGTGTGTTGGAACATGTTGTATTTTTCCGTAAGGCCAGCGGCTGAGAGGGGGGCTGGGCTGCTGCAGCAGATGAAAAGTTCTAGGACCGTCCAACCTTACCAGGAATTCCCAGAATTCCAGTTCCTAATTATGACATCCGCGGAGCAGAGGCCCAACAAACCCCTCCATCACCCCAACACCCAATACAAACACACACTTGCGTGAACACACGCATGCACGCACAAACACGTGCACACATTCCAATTGCCCCTCTGCTAGCATCATCACAGACGAGAGACGAAAAGTGACGGGGAAATGGACGAAGAGCCTTGGAGCAGAAAGAGGAAGATAAGAAGATCTGTATGTCAGAGAATGGCTTTAAGTTGATTGTTCAGTCATTGTTATTTCCCCTTCTGTCTCTGCAGGCATTTCAAAGGTATGGCAAGCATTCCTCAGCTTGGCCCACTTCCTGGAGGTCTTTGGGATCAAGTGACAGCTCTTTTCATATGGAAATACATTATCTCCTCATCTGAGGGTTTAATACTTTGTACTTGTATTAAATTATAGCAGCTTTTGTGTGTACCTTACAAAATTAGAACTCGTGATATTTGGAAACTTGTTTTTCTAAATAGGCGTACAGTAATTGTAGGGTGGATGTACCGGAAAGTCGATGCAATTTTTGGTATACTTTTACTAGAACAATATTTTATTAACTGATCTTGATCTCTTATTGAGGATTGAGCTAAACTAGGCTAATCTCAGCTGCACACTGCACGCGGAATAATTAAAGAGCCCCTCCCGTGAAAATCAAGTTTTTAACCATCTTAACATGTCAATATGGTGTTTTTTAGTTGCTACAAGACATATCATGAGTGAAATGAGCTGGAATGGCCCAACCACAAGTGAACCTAACTATGGCAGTGGTGGTGGGCAGAGTTTTTTAATTTACTTTTTTGTGGGAAAACCATGTTAAACAAAATATTGATCATAGCAGAGTATTTTTGACATACTTTAAAATGTGTCTGGAGGAGCTCTTTAAAAGACATCCATAAGTTGAAAAAACTGTGCTTGTGTACATACATTTGGGTATCTGGAGAGCCTACCAACACACAAACTGTGAAATAAGACAACACAGTCAGTTTTTTGTGGGATGCCTAGATCAGAAAACATGGGATTCAACAAGTCATTCAGATTTGAGTCCCCTTGTCACATGCAGGCTCATTAGAATATACCACCCCCCATCTGAGTATCTCCCACAGCTTGAGAACTACCTTTGCGAAGGTGCGCCATATTTTTCTTGCAAGCCAATCAGAGCAGACTGGGCTTTTTCGGGAGGGGGGCTTAAAGAGACAGGCACTAAAACAGAGCGTTTCAGACAGACGGTGAATACAGGTATATTCAGACAGTATGAGAAAAATAATGCGCTTTTTGAACATTAAAGCATGTAAATATGTTCTAGTGGAAACCCAAAATAAAAGTATAAACCTGAATATGTCCACTGCAATAACTAATATTCTGGCCACTTGGGGGCAGCAGAAACACGCTCTAAACACTGAGATAATATCACCTTTTAACTTGATATGGAGGATTTGTTAGCAAACAGTTGTCAATTTGCGCATCCAGCAGATATAAAGCAACATTAGCATTGATTTAGAGTCATGTTTCTGGCATCCTAATGAGTGCAAGTCCAGTATTCACTCTCCTTTTAGCACTGTTTTTGGCCTCTACCAACTCTTGAGGGGAATATCTGGCTCATTAGCTGCTAAATGTCCCACTATGTTCACCAGTCTGTCAGTGTACAGTCTGTTTTTAGAGCTCCTTTGCTAAAAACAGCTGCGTTCTGCGCCCGAGCAGTGAGAGAGCGGTCCAAAAAACCAAAACAATGAGCTGAAAGATGCTATAATGCTCTGTAGAGATGAGGGGAGTCACAGAAGCAGCTGATAATTATCTGTGTGTTCACGAACGACCCCTTTCACATACAAGTAGTCATGTGATCCATTGGATTATTGCTAATAGCAGCATTAAAGTATTCAAATTCCTTCAAAAAAAACTTGCTTTCTAACTATCGAACACATCTCCCATCCACACCCAGCAGTATAGGGCTGGTTAACTGTCAGCCCGGCTTTACGTACAGCTCCTTCATTTCATGTGCCAGAAGTGCTTTGGGACACAAATTCTCTGGTGTGAGTCGTGGGAGGTGCAGACTGAGCCCGGGTGTTTCTGTTTGCTCTGTACATTTTGTTCCTTGGGGAAATCTCACTGATTAAGTGCTACTATTTTGACAATATGTCAACTCCTTGGCAGTTCTGTAAACAACATTGCTGACCAACATGTTCCCAACCTCATCCCAATGCCGACTGAAAAACGAGGCCAGAAGACTGCCTATTTTAGTGCTGCTGCACTGTAAAACTCTAATGAATCATTTTAATTAAAACCCATGATGTGCCTTCTCATTTTTCTTTTTCTAATTTATCTTCAAAATAAATCTCAGCATCTGTGAGTGTGCATGAATTCGCTATGACACAAATATACCAATTCCTAAAATGCATATGTATGTTTCTTTATTTTTAGGATCGAGCCCACGGCCAGACCACTCTGTGAGTCGCTGTGGGGATAGAAGGGCCCTTTATTAGAGATGGCACACAGGGGTCCTTCATGAGGCCCACATGGGCACTTTATAACATCTGACATAAGCATTTGAGAGTGTGGTTACCAACGCTTGTGGTCGATGCATGGCTGATGGAGTCCAGTCTTATGGGGTTGGAAGGCTCGCTCTTACTCACTTTCTCTCCCGTCTCCACCGCCCTTTAACCGAGAGAAAGAGAAAAGGAGAAAGAAACACATGAGGAAACATAGAAGCAGAAGAAGGAGAAATGGGAAAATCAAAATTTAGTGATGCTGGACAAAAAACACACAGAAGCAGTTGGATAAACACCATGAACTTCATATGAAAGCTCTGAGGGGGCTTTCGCAAAAAAAAGCTACTAATCATTGTTAGCCAAAGCTATATTAGTCTGAATCAGAGGTGTTGGCTGACTTTATCAATGCGTTCTACAAAGCAACTCCAAATGTATGTTCAGATCCTGTGCCCCTATCAGCATCATTGTCACTATTTTCAGATAAAAACTGCATATGGCTGTAAAAAAAACAAAACCTATCTCCATAGGTCTGATTTGGCTCATCTACTTGGTTAAGGTTAGGGTAAGATCATGGATTGGGTGAAAACAAGGCAAAGTGTCTATAGCATGCTAGCAGCACAGCAGTACTTTGAGTGAGATGTAGCATCAGCCTGACAGCGTGCTCACATTGATCAACGTGCTGATGTTTACCATAGTTTTTGTTAGCATACTAACATTTGCTAAGTAGCACAAAGCACAAAGTACACATCAGATCACCAAAGTTATTAAGGTTCACGCCCTAGGGACCTTGAATGTCTGTACTGAATTTCATGGCAAACCAATAGTTTAGTTTAAATGGAATGTCTTCAGCAAATTTTGTGTCAATCTATGTGGTAAATGTGAAGCTAATTCTTTGAATAACTGAAAAGTCAAAGGATCAGTAAAGTTAGAAGGCTTCATCCTCTGGGGACCATGAATGTCTGTACAGCATTTAATGACAATCCATCCTGTATTTGTTGAGATGTTTAATTCTGAACCAAAGTGGACTGACATGTCCATCTCTAGAGCCACTAGCATGGCTAGAAACCGCTTGGTTAAAGGATATACGAAAGTCAGAGTCTGGGCTGGGATTGCCTGCACCCGGCTCTCACCTCTGATAAGCAAACATGGAGGTGGCTAAGCTGAACTGCCGGTGGCTAGCAGTGCTAATGCTGCTAACAGCGTGCGTTAACAGTGCGACATCGGCAACAATGCTGACAGTAGGCGTTTTTGGACTGGAGGAATGTTTTCAGTTGTAAGAACCCCCCCTTTTTCTTGTGTCTTGTGTCTGCACCGAAATAAGAATGATTGTAAATCTTAGAACAATGTTTTGAGGGACATTTTTAATTCCTACTGTAGAGTAGGTACTCTCCCCGTACAAGAGTAACTGTGATGTAAGTGTACGGTGATTGGTCCAGAGACGTAAGTGTATGTTGATTGCCAGTGCTGCAGCCAATGCTGTAGCGGCTAGCCATTTAAACAACAGACAACACAACAATGGAAAAAAATTGAAGAAAACACGGAGAAATGGACCGACAGTAAAGTCCAAGCTTTACTGAACATTTATGCGACGGGGTAAATACAATGTGATTTTGACATGCACTAACATGCATGCGCGGCCGGCCCGGCTACCAAAACAAAGAACAGAGAAGCTCGGATTACAACACACACAGAGGGAGTGTGACTTAATTTTCTGCTCAGGATGCCATTACTCCACTACATCTTTACAAAGCAAATAGTTGTTTGCTGATATATTAATGTTCTGAATGTCATATATAGAACCTTTAAGGTTAGAAACATCTTGTGGTTTGGATTAAAAAAAGCCCTATGTGGTTCAGTTTAGGGGAGGATGATGGTCATGGTAAAAACAACGTTGACAGCTAGTAGTAAAAGGGGACACAAACAGCAGTTGCTGGTGTCACCCAACCATCCATTAAGACCTCTTCCGTAGAGCTTTTGCGGTACTAACAACATCACGCTGCTTCCACCTTTGCTTCTGACAGACAACAGTCATAATTCGCACAGCCGCACGAGGTCCTTCTCAGGAAATCGTAAACAGGTCATTTAAGGCATTTGAACAAACATCCAGTGCTGTCGGTTTTTTTTTTTTTTTTTTTGTGAGGACCAGTCT
>JAOVVB010039407.1:0-15204 GCA_028570985.1 Heterobranchus longifilis
AACGGGCTGCAGTGTTTCTAGCTCCGCCTTTTAGTACCGGATTAGTAGGTACCTTAACAGAGGGGTGACGAAAAACACAGAACCGAATGGAGTGGTTCTACTGGTACAAACAGGGTTGGAAATTAGCATCAGCCACCAAAATATGCAAGTAACTGCTATTTGCTTCACTCACCAGCCAAAAAACAATGGTAGTCTATAGTGTGGCTGGTAGATTTTGGAATCCACCAGCTACAGTGGCAGGTGGACAAAAAAGTTAATTTCCAACCCTGGGTACCATCCACAACTTCTGACAATGGAAACACAAAAATAACTAGTGTGTAATGAACTGAACTGCTTGGTAGAAACGTGACTAAAGTAAGAACTATTTCTGTCACTTTGCATATGAACAGCCGAGTTAAATAATATGAATGCATTCCAGGAGACTGTTTGAAAAAGTCCAATATAGTTAGGCGATTAGTGCATCTTCCCCCTCTCTGTGACGGCTTTCATTTGTGGCCCTTGGGAACAGCTATAAATACTTTTGGCTTCTGCCGTGGTCGGACAAAACGTCGTACGGACTAGTTCTTTTCTAGCATAAAAATAACTAGTCCATGCCTGTGTGTATTTGCTCAACTTTTATTTTAGAACTCACCAGAAAACTCTGGTTCGTTGTTATTTCCCTCCATTCTTTCCTTCTTTTTTTTTTAATCTTGTCTCTGTACATTTATGAAGGTCTGGCACATGCACACATTTTTCAATCACGTTTTTTGATTCAAGCATTTCTAACTCTTGCAGACAGATCTTTGCATTAATTTGTGCTGGCCCAGAGGAAGTCACATCTAATCCTGTTTTGCATTGGCGTGCTGGAGTTACATTGGAGTTGATAGAACACAAATAACTGATGGTGGAGCTTCTTTGTTATCTAACAGATTTGCACAGATTTTCACCTGCACTTTACTTCAGAAATCAAGCATCTGGTGCTCAGCCTCCACGACTGCAGAATGAGTAATCCAATTTGACACTATATAGGGTGAAAGGACTGTCTTTGTGTAAGTAGTGGGGTTGTATTATGACATTACAACAGTGGTTAAATAACATTTCATGCATCAACCTGTCAAATGAAATATCAGTATTTCTATGTTAAAAAACATGATGTTAGCTTTTAGTCTAGATTAAAAGTGTCCAGGTTCTAAAATACAGTGTTGTAATACAGGGTACAGCTGCAACTCCACTCAGCTTTTTGTTTGTTACGCAGCAGACAAGAATTATTTGTTTGGGTGAGCAGTCATTTGCACTTTGAAATGCAGAAGAGAGATTACACATTGAGCAGCTGTATTCTTCGAAGAAAAATGGTTCCCCGACAAAAATGTGAAGTTGTCTGCATTCCTTAGATCCTGAATATTTTGGAGTGTTAATATGTTGTCTAAACAAATACCAAACCAAATATCTACTCCCACTGTTCCTCAGTAACTTTCTGTGAAGCTGTGGGGCTGGAATTTAGGGTTTTGGGGGAATTGCAGGCAGTGTCAAAACCAGCACAACCACAATTATACCACAGGACATTATGTGAGTGGAGTGACAGCCACAGCGTGAATGAGTCATTCATTTCTCAAGTCTGTCAAGTGACCAGGAGTGTATCACACCCTTGATTGGCACAACCATAGACCATTTGTTCTGTTTCATGAAAACCTCCATTAAAATAAATGGCCATCTCTGCCATGCGGGCTCTTCATGTAAATATTGACACATTCTCCACATTGCTCATTTCCTGTTGAATGAATGGTTCACATGTTCAGCTGGTGTTTGATCCGACCACCAAACATCCTCCTCAGGTTTCTGTTGATCTACAAATATAAAAGGGGTGACTGAAAATAGAGTGTTGGGAACAGATAGGTGTATGAAAAATAAATACAAATCAGTAGGTAACTCTGGACAGTGTGGTGCAGCATAAATCATTTTCCAAATCAAGGGCAGTGGGCTGTATAATTTCAAAGTCACTCCATCATCTGGAGCACATACATGTTAAAGTCCTCCTCCAGACACATTTTAATTTAAAAAAATATATACTCTGCTATGATTAGTATTTAGTTTAACATGGTTTTGATTGGTTCCTTAGACATGTGATGTCATAAAACCTTGTGGTCTAAGGCCCTGTCTACATGTATCTGGATATTATTTGTAAACTGTCTTCGTTTTGCCGAGTTTTTTTATCCTCACTAAAACTTTTTTTAAAACGCCTTCTAAGATGAATATTTTCTGGGTACTGTGTGTCCATGTGGACATGTAAACCATGAGATTTTGGGAAACGATGACATCATCTCCTCAGTTCGTGTTGCTTTGTGTAATGAGCATGCACCAAAAACAACAACAACAGCTACGGCTACATGCTAATGGCTACCAGTAAGCGGTACGCTAAACAGCAACTTCACCTGGTCATCCATCCACATGAGTCACATTTCGGTTTTGCCACAACACCTCAGACCGTGTACCAGAAAGATAAAGAAAGAATTAGCTACTATTGTTTTACTATTGTTTGATCTGTTACTACGGCCGAAGCTAAAGCTAAAGCTAACTGTATGCTCAGTATCTTCTTCTCTGGTATTTGACGTATCGTTGAAGTAGCATTTATCGCCCACTACTGGCCCGGTGAGTGTTTGGAGTCATTTGTGTTCTAATGTGGATGGAGATATTTATCAAAACAGAGGTCTGGTGGATGGATTTTTAATATCTGTTTATAAAAATATTCAGATGCATGTAGACAGGGCTTGAATCCGAATTTTTGAGACTGTTGTTGGCACACTGCAGTTTCAAGGCAGAAATGCTCAGCCATGGTGTTGATGCTCATTTCACTCATGATATGTCTTGTTGCACATAGAAAACACATGTTGACATGTTAACATGGTTAAAAACTGGATTTTCACTCGAGTGGCTCTTTAACAGTTCTGGTAACTGGCTTAATGGTAGGATGACTTTTAAGCATTTAAAATAAATTCCTCAAGATGCAAACACAGAAACGCTTCACTATGACCAAGAAATGAGCGAAAGCTAAAACAAGGAAAGTGTCAGGGTGAAAGCAGTTTCCATTTCAAGCTACTAATATGGCACAGCAATTTAATATTCCCAGTAATATCAGCAGCTTCTAACACAAGGTCGGAGTCTTGCTGGGTTTCTTGTGTACCGGCTTTCATGCCCAGATAAATAAACCTCAGGCCAGTGGCTGCCGGTGTGCGACCCACATTAGTCCGCTGCTGCCTTTGGCTCAACACCAAGCTGCAGGAGCTCCACCGCAGACCCACTGACACAGAGCAGCCATGCGGGTTGCATTGTGCAAAACGCTGGCTTGGAGACATCCTCATATCAGACAGGCATGATGCGGTTCTTTTATAAGTTGACACAGAGTAATAAGGTTTAGGATTTATGAAAACACATGGCACATCATGATGATCTGAGTGTATAGACACTGCATTACGAATGCATCTGACTGGTGTTTTAGCAAATATGAGGACAGAGTCTCCACATGAGATAAATCTCAAAAGCAACAGAATGTACTGTTTTTCCACTGATACATTCTGGGTTTCCATTACAAGGGTTTTCTCTGGAAAGATACTTCACACTTGACAATATACTTTCAAAAGATTTTGGCACTTTATATCACATTCACCCCACGCCAATGTAAATACTCTGGGAGGCACGGGGTATCTAAAACCAGATGTTCCCAATACGCAACAGCCAACTGGGCACTGATTAACAAGCTGTTAACCCTCTGAGCCAATAAAAGTCCCTCTGGGGATTCAGACAAGTCTCCAGGGCAGCGCAATTCAGCTATTACACACAACTACATGACTGTCGAGACATGTGCATAGAATTAGTAAGCAGTTGTTATTACAGAAATAAGATAACAGGGATTTATTCAGAAGCAGAAAATTAATTGCTTTTGGCTACATTAACTAACTGTAACACTAAAACTTCAGCTTATAAATGTTATAAAACTACTATTGATGAATGAGCAGGTATAACGGAAAAATCTGACAGTAATTCAACCAATTGCTTTAATAATTCATTTTGATGAGACATTTTAATATTAACTACCTCCGGGATACTTGCTGCTACTGACATATTTAGCCTCAGTAAATGCCAGCAGATGGGACTCACTTTTAAAAATAGGACCTGGACACAGAAAGATCCAAAAGGCAGTTGACAGCATGAAATGAATGAATGAAAGAATCCCTGACCAAACTATACCCTCAAACTATAATCATCTGATTCTTCTTGGACCAACTGTCATCAATCAAAATATTGTACAAAGAAAACAACAGAGATGTGTGAAACATGACCTCCTCCCAAACTTGTTGGCAGAGCTACAGTAAATACCTGGGATTGCTGGATGTCCCAGGAGGGTTTTCAAACTTGAAAAGATTGGTTCTTGTAAATGGGATAATTACATGTAATTACAATGGGCATGGAATTTACAAATTTTATACGAAATGTGTCCATTAAAATCATGCAAGAGGACACTTGGGTCAAGTGTTTAACACACTAATCAACATTGTTGATATAAATCAGTGTGTAATGTGAAGGGGGGTTGCAGAAACCAATGAAAAATTGTCATCCAACTCCAATAATTTATGAGCTGTTTTAGCCAGTTTTGTTTAATGTACAGTTTGTTTCAGTCTCAGTGCTCTCATGAACCAGCAGCAAACAGTCTTCTTCAGAGACTGTCCTCCCAAGAAAAACAACATCATCAGTTGTTTCAGCAAATGCCCCAAAACAAGATAGATTTATGTTCCAGTGAAGCCCTCTAGCAGTCGTATTTTATCAGTTTTGTCCATTGATAGCAAAGAAGGATGCTGGGCGTTATTATAGAACCATAAAGTCTGCATAGGGAAACGGTCTGCGTGGTTGCTTCAACCACACACTCTTGTCACAACATAGGAAAGCATGTTGCTATTGCCAGAAGAGTGACAACTTTGTTCAGCTCATTTTCTGTACCCAGTGTAGCATGAAAGCATGACGGAATTACAGAGCTAGCTAACTAGCCAGCCGTTCATTAGTTAGCTAGTTAGCCTCGACAGGCAAGCTAGTTAACTAGCCAGCCATCCATCTATTAGTTAGCTAGCTAGCCTAGACGGGCAAGCTAGTTAACTAGCCAGCTCCGGAGACAGACAAGCTCACTAGCCAACCATCCGTCTCCAGAGCTGCCGTGCACTCTTCTCCCGGCCAAGTAGTCTGTCAGCAGCTGGGAGTGAGGTGGAGGGACCGGCGCACTTACATCACTGCAGCGCTGCTATTGGTGGTGCGAATGCAAACAGAAAAAAAAAGCCCTTGAAGGTATGTAGTTCTCGGGAGCTCCCCAGAGGGCAGTTCCTCTCAGGGAGTCTCCCAGAACTGTTTGAGCAGCTAAAGAGCCAGATATTTTTCTCAGGAGTTAAATTGATGAATAATTACTTTAAACTGAATACTAATGTTGCTTCATGTTAGCAATAGCAACTGTATAAGGTGATATTATGTAAGGAGTTATTTTGCCCTCTAGTGGCCAAAAACTGTAAATGCACCTTTAACTCCTATTAAATAAGGCCGATATACTGTAGCTATACTGTGGCAGATATACAGCTTCATGCTATGGTGTCAGTTTACTGTGAAAACACTGTAGTGAAACAGAGCTACACTGACTACAAACAATGTTATGAGTGGATGATGATGATGAGGATGATGAGGATGATGATGATGATGATGATGATGATGATGATGATGCAAACACAGCCTCATGAATTTCCTTTTGGGAAGTAGCCTTGATAATTACAACCATGTACTTTGAGGTTTACCCATTAAGAAAATAATGGACTTGGCCTCTACTTCTACTTCACACCTCATGGAGTATTACTGTTTACTTAATCCACTCAGAATCTGGCAAAATATATGTTTTTGCTTTAATGGCGCATACTGTACATTTTGTATTTTCAAGGACCTTCAGTAATTGCTATTTTTTAGTATCTCAGTAATTCGTTATCATTGTCATTGCCATTTTCCGTGCACGTTTCACCTTCTCCATCAATCTGGAAGTCAGAGTGGGAGCTCTTCATGACAGCTTGATCATCCCTGCATGAAGAGGCCACAGTGAAAGTCTGTTAAAAGGAGGAAGTTCTAAGTTTACAGAATAAATAAACAGGAGTTGACATATCCTGTTGGAATAGTGCTTATGAGGACATGTGCCTTATGAGGACAAATCTGGTGAATGTATGCAAGAAAGACAATGTTCTATCAGGGGAAAAAATGGTGTGTTCTTTATGTCAAATAGTTTCTTGAGGCAAATGGCACCCGCTGTTTAGACGTGTCATCTGCGTCTATATGAGATGGTCCTACGCAAAGTTATCTGGATGAGATCATTGGTCCAAAAGTCCCAGGATTTCACAAACAACAGACTAAAACACAGCCTCCTTCTTATGTCCCTGCCAAAACATCTCCCACCACAGCCAGCATCGAGTCTTTCTCCGCAGACTCCAGCTACAAGGTCAGTGTCTCCCTCACGGTGGCATCAGTCCAAAACCTTGTTTCCAACAAATTCCAAAATCAAACCAAATATTTACAATAGAGATTTCCTCTCTTCCACTTCTTTTCATTTTGTGTTAGTTACCGAATGTCTTAAATCGAAGATTAATTAATTTCTTCTTCTTAAAAGAATTCCAGTCTTGTAGAGCTCAGTATTAACCTCGGGGTGATGCGGCATAACAGAAAAGGAGAGAATAATGCCTCATTGTTGAGAAAAACTGTTCACATACAGCCATGGTGACAACAGTTTTCTATGGAAACATTTGCCAACACACAGCGTGTTTAAACAATGTGGTTACAGTCCACAGTAAGCTCAAAACTTAAACACACAGAGATCTCTGCTGTCGCGCTGCATCAGTTGCTTAAGGTTCTGCAGTATATTTAAAGGGTGCAGTGTGATTAGTTACAAAAACAAAACATATATGCTTTTGGTGCCTTTTATTCACTCTGTCTCTCTTACTTTCCTCCAGTCTAGATGTGTTACTGGTATAGTGATTTCACCGGTAATTGACCACAGTTTTGGCTGAGCGCCAACAACTCTCCAGTCGCTGGAAACTTGACTGTGAAAAGATAGCATCAACTTTCAGTTGAGAGAACATGCCTGCCTTCACAGAGACACACAGCACCTCTGACAACATATCCCTCTACATATCTCTCTACCGTGACGCTGGGTCAAGATGTCAGGTCATGATGTCATTCACACAGGCAGCTAGGCATGGGACAATATGAAAATGTAATGTCACCATTATCCTGGCCAAAATAACTGCGATTCACAATATTATCCCGATAATCAACAAAATATACTTAAAACGGCACTAAAACACCCTGGCATCACTTTACCTTACATGTTTGTTCTGACTTTTTTCCTGAGACATTCAATTTTTTTTCTCAAAACATTACGACTTTTTCCTGGGAAAAAAATTACAACTTTTTTCTCGAAACATTACAACTTTTCTCGAAACATGACGACTTTTTTCGCACACGACAACTTTTTTCTCAAAACATTACGACTTTTTTCTCGAAACATTACAACTTTTTTCTCAAAACAATACAACATTTTTTCTCATAAAATTGTGACTTTTTCTCTAAATATTACAATTTTTTTCTCAGAAAATTGTGACTTTTTCTCTAAGCATTCCAACTTTTTTTCTCTTAACATTACGACTTTTTTCTCAAAACATTACAACTTTTTTAAGAAACAAATATTGTTATTGCATCACAGATAGGACACAGTAGTAAACTGCAGTCAAAGCGTGAGGATATTCACAATTATCGCGATAATGGAAATTCACCACCATCAACTTATTGTGACTGTTTTTTATCGCAATTTACAATTAAAAAAACGATTATTGTCCCATCCCCACAGGCAGTCATTCCTTCATTTAAGATCTTCAGATATTACTGTTCCTCCAAGTCCAGAATATGTGCATGTAAAAAAAACAACACCCTTTAAAAGCAACAGTCTCAAAGTTTCCACTTGCTGTTGGAACGGATCAGAATATAACTAACAATTAGAGAGCCATTATTATACTGCAATGAAAGAAAGAAAGAATGTCTGATACATCCGCACAACACAAGCATGCATAAGGCTACATACATGCAGTACACTGAAACAATAACACAGACATACATAAACACCTTTCACTCACCTAACAGCTGGCTGCAGACCCAGAGCAGGAGGAAACAGTAGTACTCCATGTGTTTGCCGGTGCAAGCATGCATGTGTGTGTGAGTGTGTGTGTGTGTGTGTGTGTGAGTGATGACTGCTGTGAGTGTGTATGTGGTGGGCTGAGGCAAAGAGACCCAGTGGCGGGCAGTTAAAGATCCCACTCTGATTGACTGTAAGTCAAAGTTAAAGCGCTGCCTATATCTTGGGGAAGTAGGAGGGGATTGTAGAAGAAGAAGAAGAAGAAGAAGAAGGAGGTCCATTCTGACACAGCAGGCAGGAATACTCAGTCTCACACACTCATTCAACTCAGTCTGACAGGGTGAATACTCTCACATGGCTCATTTTTAGGCAAAGTTGTTTTTGCAGTGGACACTTTTGTGGTGGAATGTACATTTACCCAAGAAGTGTACTGTACAATTTTGACATATTTGTACTTTACTTGAGCATTTCCATTTTATGTTACTTTCTACTTCAACTCCACTACATTTCAGAGGGAAATATTGTACTTTCTACTCCACTACATTTATCTGACACTTATAGTTATTAGTTAAATCTTTACATAAAAACATATGCTTATATGATGCAGCACCAGAATTTACCCAGTAGTATGAAATATCTAGAATTGGCTCCACATTGACGAACTGTAACACTAAAATGCTCATACATGTATTCATTAGTGATCAAAAAAGAATAATATAATATTGTATAATAATATAACACTGCCATTCTGCATAATGAGTACTTTTTCTTTTGATACTTTGAGTACATTTTGCTGATAATACTTACTTAAGTAACATTTTGGTCTCGGGACTTTTACTTGAGTATTTTTAGACTGGTATTTCTATTTTTAATTAAAGAGATATTTTGCTGATTCAAATCAGCTCTGTGTCATCTTAGTGTGAGCTCTGTGTGTAAATGAACGGTGTTTAGCTTCCCTCTGTGGTCATGGTGCACTGAATTCCCCGGGAAATCTGAAATCCGCCGGGTGACGCGTAACGCTTCGTCAGATCTCGGCAGATCTCCATTCTGTGCACTGCGACCACGGAGGGAAGCCAAACACTGTTCATTTACACACAGAGCCCACACTAAGATGACACAGAACTGGACTGTTATGACGACAGGCATTTTAAGGGAATTCGGTTTTCTGAGCTGTTCAGGTATTAAAAGATATTAAAAGTACCAGCTTTTTCACTAAAATATGTTAAAAACACATGTTGTATTAGAGCCAAGTTGTGAACATCAATTGTAAACGTACACTGATTTCCTGAAATAAATGAGGTAATTTACCAGAAAAGGCTGATATTTACTTAATTACAGTTTGGAAGACAGTAGAGATGATCTTGCAGTAGATCAGTAACACTGCCAAACCTTTTCTCATTACACACCTAAAACGTCTTCTGTCACACTCAAGCAATGCACCACAAAATGCTATCATCATGGTACGACCACAAACTAACCAGTGTATTAACAGTGGAACGCAAATGTGGGGTTTGTATGTTACCTCATACCCTTGCAGCTGAACCATCCAGTCCTAACTACAGAATGTATAATGACCCACTTACGTAATAAGACAAAGTTTGTGTACATTAGCTCTCCTGAAATCCATTTGTGGTCACCTGGTAGATCTCCAATTCACTACTTAACCACTGTGTGTCACTTAAATACACATCTTTTCTTAACACTGGCTTCGTTTTCAGTTTGGTCTGGAAAAATATTTTTACATTGGCAATCACTGAGACTATGTTTGAATAAATACATCAACACCTGCATAATAAACCACTTATACAGTCGCTATGCACAGAAATGTTTGGATGGTACAAAGCTATGATTTTGTTTATGCTCATTTAACACATTAAATGATTTTGTGTGTATTGTACCAATATGAATTCTACAAGAAAAGTAGCAGTACCATTGATCTTATTGCCAATATGTTGTGATCTATTTTACGGACATATTCATTCACGTTTTCTTCAGTTCTGTTAGGCATGTTCAACTGTTTATTTAAGCAATCTTTTTTTTTTTTTTAATTGATAATGGACCCAAATGACTATGTGTATTGTGAAAGGTGTTGCTCGACTCTACAGTTCCCTTTTTATGGTGCACAACTTTAATGTTTTGAATACACTTTCACCTCTCTTGTTAGCATCATTGTCAGCTGCAGCAGGCCTGTGTTTTCAGCAGAAAAGCTCTAAAAACCTACTACAAAGTTACTGACTAGCTGGTGAACATAGTGGAGCATTTAGCAGCTAAAGAATCAGATATTTCCCTCAAAAATTGGTGAAGACCAAAACAGGGCTGAAAGGAGAGTGAATTTGTACTTAAATTCATCACATGGAAAGAAATTTGACTCCAAATTAATGCTAATGTTGCTCTGTAAGTGTAAATAAAGCAACTGTTTGCTAACAGGTTTGTCATATCAACTTAAAGGTGATATGTTAAATGTTGTGTTCACAGCTTGTTCCAATGCCCCCAAGTGGCCAAAAACAGTTACTGCAGCTGGATTCTCGCAATATCACGAGATCATGCAAGAATCGCAGATTTCTTGATCGCTCAAATCCATCTTGCCAGGCTCCAGTACAAGCGTTTGGGTCCGGTCAAGATCTGACCTGACCAATCACTGTTGTGTGAGGAGCAACTCGTAGCTACTGTGTACCCTGTCAGAAGGTTGTTTCACAGAACCATCTGAGAAGCCGTCATTAGAAAGTCTTTGAAAAAGGGAAGGCACAAATACCTGGCAGGTGATTGGACGAACCATCTGTCTATCAAACTCGTGGAAACTTGTGGAGAAAAGCCTTCAGTGCCGTTCTTTACTCTTCTTTCAATGAAGAACTCTTCACAGAACACTGATTGGTCATATCTTGACCGGACCCCAACGCTTTACTTGGAGCCTGGCAAGATGGATTTGTGCGATCGCGTAATTTCGTGATATCGCGGTAATCCAGCTGCCATGCAAGGTAACGGTTTAGGAGTGATGTATAATATACTGTAGCCTTCGGGAATAGTTGTCCTGTACATCTTTCCACAAGTACCACACATACAGTATCCTGAACAAACAGACGATCAAACAGCCCATGTGAGACTGTGAGATGCCTCTGAAACTCGTCATGGAGCTAATCCATACCACACATCCAGATCTGATAGCGTCCATCCTGTGAGCAGCTGTCTATCTGAAAATCTTTCAAACTGATACATATACATCTTTGGCTCTCACAGGCACTTCCTCTTGGTTTGCAATCACAGCCCCTTTTTTATTTTTCGACACAGAGCAACCACAGATCACACAAATCAAGCCAGTGTTTGTGCTTAAACGACTTAGGATAACCAAGCCTTCAGAAGCATAAAAAGAATCAAGACTCGCTTTCATTAAGGGTGCTTAAAAGCTCATTGGGGTTTTTTTCCTCCCTACTTCGTCACTACTCCTCAGTAGACTGTTGGCCCCCTTGTTTCTTTCAAGGCAGGAAATTAAGCCTTGTGTCTACTACTGGTGCCCAAAAATGTCCACATAGCTCTGCAGATGTAAATATCAATGGGCAGGGTTCTTGAAATGAGTTACTGCATTTGGTGTGTGAACGTAAGAGATACTCCAAGGTTGGATACATTACAAACGTCTGCATTTGACATTAGGACTTTTCATCTGTTTTAAACTATAAAAACATCAACACGATGCTGACATTATGTTGTGCTTCCTGCTGACATTATATTGTTTTAAAGCAAAAGCAAGTCTACGGGGTATACCAGGTTACATCAAAAGCATACAGTGATTTCCTCAGGCGGACTTTAACAAGACAATGCAACAAAGAGACGTTTTAAAAGGCAGCATTCCTTGCCCGTCAGAATAAAACATTCCCAAATTGGAGGGGGAATTAAGAAGTTATAGGGGTTTGGCAGTCATTATAAAGTTCTCCATAAACATGAAAAGTTTCATAACAAGGATTGTTTCATCCAGTATTGTGGGTACAGACTCCATAGCTCAAGAATCTCCCACTGTCAGCTTGTAAGACAAATGATAGATCGGAGGAGAACCTACAATTAAGATCGGGTGCTCTGAATGAAGGCAGTGTGCCAGAGCAGTTAAGGAGTCGGGCTCTATTTGTCAGAGCTTCAAGACCAGAAGGGGGTGGTGAGCAATTCTCCCCAATGCTTTGCTGCTAACCTAAATTGCCATGTAGATATTTACCTCACTGTGGGGGACTGGAGTTAGGGGGACCAGAGGTGATCTAAACGCAGTGTGAATAATTGGGTTTTGAAATACTAGTCTTTTTCCCATATAAGCCATACAGATCCCACTCTGACGTGCAGTCTGAAATCAATACGGAACAGGAGCTGCACTTACCTCACCTTTTCAGGGCTTCTCTTCAACACCACACCACAACTGCAAGCAATTACCTCAATCACCCCAGGATTATCTGTTTGTGTGCGATATATAGACTGTCTCCTCGGGCTAGAACAGGAGCTTTAGTCAGACACAGGACAAGTCCTCTGGGATCAGATGGAAAGAAGCATATAGTCGACCCCCATCAGAGTTCAGGCTGGGTACCTCATGTTGAGACCCCGCATCTATCACCCATCATAATGTTGTCACGTCTGAGACCTCCGAGCTGGGCTTTTATTCAACTGCATCAGCATCGCTTCTTTCTGATAGTGTTGTCACAATACCAACATTTTTACTTCAGTACCGATACCAAGTTTAGTATCATGATCCTACTACTGAAATGAGACCCACAGAGTGTACAAAATACATTTACAATTACATCTTAAGTTTTTTTTAAAAATTATTTCATACATATCAGGGCACATTGCTCATATATGGTTATATTTATTGGGTCAAATGTTAATATATTATGTATTAAAGACCTGCCCTGTACAATGGTTCCAAAACAACAAACTATGATTCTACCAACTGTTATGGTTCTGTTCATTTATTTATTAGTGTTTTTTTTTCAATTTTGTAGTTGCACGCACGCACGCACGCACCATAAAACCATTTAATTCTTAAAGTATAAAATATGGTATTGTACTGTTTTTAACTGCAGGGTATCGCGGTACCTTTCTAGTATCATTAGAGGCACTGAAAAACATCAAGCTCTTTATATTTTTCAGTCTGCTCTTTAAAGATGCACTCGTTGATTTGTGGCCACAAGGGGGCAGGAAAAACAAATACACAATTCTCCCCGATGTCGGGTCTGAGAAAGATGAAGTCATGAGTAATTTGACAGCCCCTTGGTGCATGTAAGTTTGCATTAATATCCCAACAATTCCAACAACACAAGTGTAACAACATTGCAAAACAAAACAGAAAAACACCTCCAGTTTTATACACAGAAAAATATAGATGAATATTTTTCTCTGAACACATACAAACAGTGATGACTATTCAACACCCGTTAGCGCTAAAGACAGTACTTTCCCTGACCCTAAACCTGCCAATAATCAATGCAATACATAGACCTTTGATTTGAAAGCCAAGCAGGCACAAAGGACTTTCAGTTTTGTGGTGAACTGAGAAAACCATATCTCTCTCGCTTCTCTGCTGCTCTCTCAGATCTCTCTCTGTCTCCGAGGACTTCCCCAAAAGAACATGGGATCTAAAGCGCCAAAGCAATGCAAGGGAGTGTTCACCCTTTGACTCAAAAAGATGAACCAACTGGGAGGACAAATTCAGAATCTCAGATCTGGCTGTGAAGCCTCCACCATCTACTGACACCGGAAGGTCCGTGTGCAGTTTTTATGCCCATGGTCCCATATCCTGTTGTCAGAAGTCATCTCCAGTTTCTCCGTTACTGCCTAAGATAATCCTTGGAAATTGTTCTTTAGACATTCAACCGTACACGCTGAAGCTTATTGCCCGTGGAGATGTTACTTTCCACAAATCACAGCCAAGTAAGGCAGGGGCAGGATGAAACAATGGATGGCTTTTAAAGCAACAGAGCACACACTCAGAGTCCCCCAAGGAGCTTTTTGAAACATGCTGCTGTTCCAGCAGCTCGTTTTTGGCCCCGTATCATCTGCTGTGAAGACGGCGGGGAGAGATTACGGCACAGTTCCAGCAAAGTAGCCCTGCGTAAAACATTAACCTGGAGAAAGTGTGGGGAGGTCATCTGCAGGAAGCTCTGTCGAGCATTATGTGCTGTTAAATACATGAACCAAACAAGACTCCATCTATTATCCACAATGGATCTTTGACAGATTAAACACAGGTTACCATTTCTGTATTCTAATGTGTTTTTTCACTTATTTCAATATGAAAATAGGCACAAATGCTCAGAGATGGAAGAGGTAGTCAAATCTGTTATTTAAAGAGCCCCTCTCGTGAAAATGAAGTTTTTAACCATGTTAACATGTCATGGTGTGTTTTATGTGTTACAAGACATATGAGTAAAGTGAGCAGTCAACACCATCGGTGAGAAGTTCTGCCTTGTTATTGTCAAAAATCTGGATTCAGACAGACAGATTTTATGACATCATAAGTACCAGCCACAAGTGATTAGCGTAACTATGGCAGCGGTGGTGGGCGGGGTTTGAAGCCAGATCCAGAATTTCTTAATGAGGGAGAAGAGTAATGTGTTTACAGTGTTTTAACTTTTTTGTAGGAAAACCATGTTAAACAAAATATTAATTCTAGCAGATTATTTTTAAATACTTTAAAATGTGTCTGGAGGAGGACTTTAAGCAAAAGTACCAAAATATCCTAAGTACTGTAAATATCTTCCAACTGTCCGTTGTCCCCCCTCTGGGCTGTGCGCCGCTCATTGTTTACAGTCTGATTAGCACATGAGAATGGAGTTGGAGTTGAGAGACGACGCCTCTATAAACAGATGTCTGCATATGAATGCACATAAATAACAACAAAAAGGTAATAAAAAAGCAGAATGGTCATCAGACAATAGCCGATGGGTTCTGAGATTGCATTTTGGTCAATGCCTCTTTTGCACTGCACACGGACTGTTTACCTGCATGTTTACCCGCTCAACAGAAACCAGAGCACTTCTGCTACCAAAATCTGGTCCCGT
>JAOVVB010039433.1:0-15203 GCA_028570985.1 Heterobranchus longifilis
TGTTTGTAAAGTTTCATGAGGCTGTGATTATCCTAGAGGTCACAACAGGTCATTTTATACAGTGAGGTCAAGTTTCAGTAAATGGTTACTATGGAGACTAACATCATCACACATGAATACAATTGGGCTGATTGAATCCACAAGAGTCTCAGCTTTCCAGTGATACCTGATTTATGTAATTCAAGACTGTTAATGGACCCCAGTATGCAGAAATATTCAAATACATAATTTTAGAATAGGTGAGACCTTACCAAGTGGAGCGGTAAAAGCTTTTTTACCATTTCTGATTATTATCAACAACATTTCAGTTTAAAACTTAACATTACCTCCCACCAGGGCACTAGTATCTACTGACGGTAGTATTTCAAAAGTTATGTGCAGCTCAACAGTTTCATGCTGGTGTTCACCAACAGTTCACTGCAGATCAAAAAGCATTGTTTAATCATCGTTACATCCTCAGTTACAGCACTGGTAAAAATGAAAAGTTAATATTTTACTATAAAATATATATTTTTCATGTCACATGTTCTAATGTTACAAGCTTTTTAAAGGACTTTATAATCATTCTTGCTCTGCTGCTGCAGGTCCACGAGGAATTCAAGCAGAATGTGGAAAACATCGGCATCGATAACCTCATCCAGAAATTTGCAGAGCAGAAGGGCACGGGCAAAGACAGGCCAGGTACAAATCATCTCAGCAGGACGAGTTTTTGTTTCCAGAGTGAAATAAACACACAACTTCAGCAGCTTGCATAACAATAAAAAATATGAAAACACCCACACTCAAAAGTGTGGAGGCAGAAGTCATGGTGACAAAATAAAATAGATTCGGTTATTATGCATATATTTATATGCGCTTGTTTTCTGAATGTTTTTGTATTCTGTCGTCTGCAGCTCTGGTTGGTTTTGAGGAGTACATGACAGCTCTGGCACCCGAAGGTGGGAAGAAGAGTCGAGCAAAAGCCTTCAGGATCCCCGGCCTCGGCAAGAGGGACAAGGAGCCGGACTCTACGTGAGTGCACGCACAAACACACAGAAACAAAGTCTTGAAAGTTTGGAAAATGCTTCTTTTTAACCGTTAGCTTAGGAATATGCTTGAATTTGAATATACTCCTTGAAAAATGCTTTGATGTTGGTGTTTGATCTACACAATCATGCATGTAAACCAAAAATCTTTTAATATTTGAAATGTAATGATCCTGTCGTCGTATTTGTTTGTACAGAGCGGACCGGGGATAGATTGACTGACAATTAGCGGCTGACAATTAGCAGCTCTCCTCTCTCACCAACATATGCTCCTAGTCTATTTTTTAAGAGCCGTGGCGAGTTGCGAGTGTTCTCCTCCACTGTATGTGAAATATAGATACTAAATAATTATGAGGATGAAAGTATTTTTAACAACTAAAATGCAATCATCATTCTTTGATCAACATTGTCTGTTGGCTAGAGCACAACAAAGTAGGAGATAACAACAATAAACAATTAAAAACAGACAAAAAAGAAACCATTTAACTACGTAGCATACTTACTTACTTATGGTAGAAGCACAAATTTAACGGAAAAATGACCAAATTAACAGAATCGGTCAGGCAAAAACTCTCTGCTTCTGAAGCGCTCCCGGTGTTGTATGAGGCCGTGCGAGGAAGGAAACAAACCGGGACGCAGCCGGTAAAATAAACAAAGTCTGTAAGCTTTATTTTTTGCAACTGCATTTATAGTAAAAATTTAGATCTGATGATAAAGGCTTCAAGAGTCTGGACATGCTTGGAAAGTGTTTGAAAAGTGCTTGAATTTTACTCTTTAAAAAGCTGAACGAGCAAACGTGCTGTGCTCTACAAGCTCCTGAAATTGAATTTTGATTCTGTTCTTTGCTACTGGCTTCAGTTACTACAGAAGAATTAAAATACGTCTATGTGTTTTTTTGTATTTGCAGAGACTCCGCCGTGACGGAGACACTGGTGAGTATCGGATATAGTTCACACCCAAACACTGATTCAATTATCTGTAGTGTCTGACTCCTACAGCTGCAGCTATCCCTGCAGACAAATGTGCTGTAGACAACTTCTGCACTGTAAGAAGAGTGTGTGGGGGTTTTTTTTGGGGGGGGGGATCATGTGCGTGCGTGTGTGTGTTTGTGGAAAGAAAGTGAGCGGGAAATCATGTGTGTGTGATAATGACATGGCTGACAGTGTGGGGTTTCCAGGTTTATTCCGGTACTTCTGAGAAGAGGTTTCTGAGATACTTTGGCAGCGACAGGGGAAGTGCGTAACTGCGTACATGTGTGTGTATGTGTGTGTCTGTGCATGCACGTTTGTGTGTGAAAGGTCTTTTTGGGCGCTGCCATCTAACAGACTGATGTGGAAGAGGAGAGTAAACTGCAGATCACAGAGACACTGGTGCTGCTATTTTACACTTCCAAGGGCATTACGTTTCTGAGTGTGGTGTGACAGGTACTCGTAATAAGAACATATACACAGAGACACAGTCCATTCACCTTCTAGATTCAACATTATAAGAGTTATTACTAAAAGAAAAAGAAAAGTCTGCAAAAGTTGCATTAATACGGATTGATTTCCACTATATTTAAAAATTGTACAATATTACTGGGAGGTTAAATGTACAATATGTAATTTTCTGTCGCTAGGGGTCTCAATCAAAACAATAACAAAAGACGCAGTTTGATGATGTCGTGAAGTAGCATGGGATCATGGGAGTTGTTGTCTTCACCATCATTGCAGTCAGTTTCTCCTGGTGAGGAACAAACGGACCGGTGATGTAAACCAGTAAGAACACTGAATAAAGAAGTTTCACATTTAAAGTCAGTGTTTCTCCGACGCTGTTCGGCTCATACCAGAGGGGCTGCGAGCCGAGCTGCCGCTAACGTTTGCTCTGCTTGTTTCTCTGATAACTTAAGATCCAGACGTCTGATGACTAAAATCCTCCAATAAAAACGATAAAATATAGAAATGTCAAATAAAAACAATAAATAACAACCATGTCTGCGGATGAACACTGTACAACAACCATATCATCTGGCATACACTTAAAATGATCTCCCGACAAATACCTCTTCAAACCTCTTGCGAAAAAAACGTAAAGCTAATTTACCATGCTCAGTGTTGATCTGAGGTTTCAAGGGATAAACATTTTTGTGTGATGACAAATGGATTTGTGTTTTAAAATAGGAAAAAAAAAGTGTAAAAGTATATCGTAAAAATGTGGCTTAAAACTGGATGAAAAATAAATTTCTGAAAGTTTCTGGCAGACAACCACAACACTGACGCATGCACAAAGGGCTTATGACGTCATTGACAGGAGACCAAATGTAACGGACCGTTACCTTGAATAAAAGGACAGATTTCTCTGGTTTGAAAATTGTTGGAAACATTTGGGATAATGTAAGTACACAACATATACACACAATATAAAACATAGGTCTAGTCGTTTTTAGACATTTTTAATACGGAAAGGTTACATATTATACTTTTAACCCATTAAGACCCAAAGTGCGCTTTTAAAAAAGTATTCTAAAACCTAAGCATTGTTTGAAAACTTTTCTGAAAAACTTTCACTCAAACCTTTTTTTCTCTGCCTCTAAAGCAGATAGGAAAACAAAATAAAAAAAACCATTTGAGAGCTTAAAGCTTTGGCTTTTATTGTACATTATTGACTTTGAATGAACAAAAACACCAGCAGTCACAGATAAGTAGGAGTCTTCTTTTTATTGTGGGCAAACGAAACCAAAACGATCGTGTTTCAGCTAGAAGCCACCATCAGCAGACAAGTCGCTTTATAAAAACCTACTTTTTTATAAGAAAAAACGATACAACATTCAGGATTTGGAGCTGTGCATGCTGCCACTTTTAAAATTATTGACTTTGCCCTACTGTTTAAACACGCTTACATCGCATCCGGCTAAAGCTGCTCCTGCAGTTACACTTTTATAACTAATCACACCAGAGTATTCATGAATCTGACTTTCTTTTACTGTGATCTGATGGGAAAATAATTATCAATGGCTACGGTTCCACTTGTCGTCAACTTGACCTACTGAGATCTGTTTACTGAAATCAGATCCAATCAAACACCATCTGTATATGTCCACACTCTAAAAATAAACCCTCCCACATTGGCTGGATTGTAAATCATGCCTCCCTCATGTCTTATTGTGAAGATCATATGACTGCAGCTGACGTGTATCCAGACACTCCGGCTCACAGAAATGATTTAAACTGAAATCACACCTGTAGCTGAATCACACAGCTTTGTTTGAGCTGCTGGTAATAACAGTTGTAGTATTTACACACCTTTAACGTGTGTAGCGTCTGTTTTACTCACTCACACACTCTGAGAAAGAAAACCTCTCGGCATGACAAAACACTTCTGTGTGTCAGATCTGTGAAGTGCCATTTGTCTCAGTGTTGCTGACCCAGCTGGTGTTCTCTCTTTCTCCTGTGTGTGTGTGTGTGTATATGTGTGTGTGTGTGTGCGTGTGTGTGTGCGTGCATGTGCGTGTGTTCCCGTTCATATAGAATTCTCCCCTGGAAGTAGACGATGAGGGATTTGTCATCCGAGCTGACAGCACGCACAACGATATCCTTTTTTTTCTGCTCACACGTTCCGTCGAGATAATTCACCGTAATATCACACTACAACTTTTTACATTTTCATTTCTTAATTAATAATCGTTTATAATCATTCTTTGATTTTAGGTGAATCATGTTACTGTCAACAGGTGTTTCTCTGTGCCACATTGTGATGCAATTATTAAAATTAAACATATTCAGTTATATGAACAGAAGAAAATTAGCTATTTCTGAAACTGACATTTGGTATTTTTTTTACTCTACTTAATTACAATAATTTTGCTAAATTAGGTAACCCTTCCTTTTACAGGCCCCTAATTACTAGGTATTTACCTGGTAATTATGTAGGCGAATACAGAGAAATGACAGCTGAAATACTAATAAGAAAAACCTCCACTATTACACAGCAACTCAGTTTGGTGTAGTTGTGACCAGTTTATTTTCTGTTGTTTGTCTAATTGATAAACTGATCTTTACCTACATCTGTACTGAGCTAACACAAACATATAAAACACGCCATGACAACGGACCAGAGTTAGAAACACAACTGTAAAAATAACTTCTTTCAGTTGGAAACACATTTCAGATTCATGAAGAGGTCTGAAGGATATCACAAACTTCACATGACAAACACAGTTTGCACCAAATTAAACCTCATGAGACTCCTGAATAGACTCTAAAAAGGCCCCTAACTGAGACGGAGGCGTTTTTAAATTAAGCGTAATCAGAAGGTCGGAAGGTGAGAGCCAAGTTTAACCAATTTATTCACACAAACGACCACATTCATGGCCTCATTAACTTAAGAGCTCTAGACAATTATAGAGGTCTCTACCCCATTTGTTGCCGCAAATAAACGCATCCCCCTCGTTAATACAGACTCCTGCATGGGATATGAATGAATTAGTCTGGTTTACTATGCGAACAGTGCGGGGAAATCTGACTGGTCCCGGAAACAGGAAGTCTGTGTTCCCGTTCTCAAAGTCCCTTTGCTACAGAAAAAACAAAAACAACCTCCGAGTTATCAACCTACACGCTGAAAATGACAAGTTTTGAAGATTTGGATGGTGTAATAAGGCAGGCCTGCTCTGTTCTTTCAGTGAATGATTGTAAAGATCTACAAAGAATATGTTTACAACATTTTCGCGTAGGTTAACCGGGGCGTGGCGCCGCCCAGGATGATTGTGAAAGCGCATTGAATCCAGACCTTCCTCCAGTGTAGAGGAACTGTTTACTGTGAACCACATACATGAAGTCATTTTCAGATACAATTGACTCACTTTCTTAGATTCATAATGAAAGAGTATTGATATAATAATGATTGTAGATAAGAAAATGCAGGTTATTGTAAAATCCACATGATTTGTAACCGAAATAGTGTCTGTTGGTTCTGAGTACATCATTTCTGCACGCATGCAAAACATTGATTATTCTGAATAACAAATGTTCATTATACTGGGCATAATTACGGTGAGAATGTATTATTATTATTATTATTATTATTATTATATGAATACAAATATGTATAAATATATAGACTAAATGTTTCTGTATAGACTTTTAACTTATGTCACAGATTTTGGCCACAAGCGTAAGACAAACTTGGCCTTATGTTAATGTTGAATTCTAAATCATCTCTTTCACAATTTATGCCACACATAATTACGTTCTCATGAAGTCAGACCTTGAGTTTCCGTTAGACTGATGCGTAGAGAAACTAATTTAAGAGATATGAATACATTTTTGATGTGCTAAATCCAATACACCCTTAATGATGAATAATCTTCATTATTATTCTATATCTTAGCAGTAGTGTTATAATTGATCAATATGCCGCCATCTTGAACCTTCGGTATAATATCCGTGGAGGTTTTTAAGAACGTCATTCTTCAAGGCTGCAGTGAAGAAGAAACTAAAGTATCCTCCGATGTTGTTCCGACTCAAATTGCCATTCTGCTTGTGCTTTTCAACCTCATGAACAGATCATGACCAAGTACTCTCCTTTGGATGGAAAAGAGAGAAGTCCTTGCTGTTTTAAGGTTTTAAGTGGAATCTTAATGTGTGTTTTTCCCCCTACTGAACAACCCTTATATTTCCTGCTGCACAAGGTCAACACATTCACATGGCCAGAGATGGAATTAAATAAATAACTGCAAGAAACAATTAGCGATGCATCGATAGTCGGATCAATAGTGATGTTGGTAATTATCACTTTTGGGATAGGGGAGATGGTCTTTCCTTATTGATGCTCTCTAATTCACGGGTATAACCTCAGGGCGTGCAGAATAAATCAAAACACATCAAGGTAAACCACATTCCCAATTCCTTTATGACAGATATGAATAAATATTGCCCCGTAACTTAAAATATTAAAACCTGAAGTTAGCTTGCACGAACACGGTGTTATGGTCATCAAGAACTGTTTTATATTTTGACTCCAGCTTTGATTAGGTCTTTATGCTTCAAACAGTGGGTGCTGATTTATAAGATAGATATATTATTCATTAAAGGTGGTAAAAACATGTTAAATAGATTCAACAAATGTCTATCTTGTGGGAAGTAATATATTTGAGGAAAAGGCTAATATGTTTTATTTAACTACAAAATATTTATTGCAAGTAATGTGTTAGTAATATCTGTTAAATTAGCTAAAATCCACTACCCTTATGTTTTAATGTGTTGTTGTTGTTGTTGAATCAATATTTCTCATATCAAATCTTATTAATTGGATCCAACAAATTGTTTGTCTGTAATTTAATCCATGTTTATTTAATGTCCCCCTCATTTTATTTGTTCCCGCTCAGGCATTATGTCTAATGAAATGTGACACTTTATTTAATTTCAGGCAATTTATTTTAGGCTGAATGAAAAAGCAGATGCCAAATTAACTCTGACCCAGCCACTTTCTTGAGCCAATTACAGTCTATCACATTAACCCCTATCACAGTAACATGTACACTGCTCTACACCCGAACAAAGCGCCATGCTCCCAGAGCATTTAACCAATCACTTACGCTACATCTAATTAATAGTGTGTTTCACAGAACCGAGCTTCAATTAAAATGTAGCCCTGGAAGGCTGGAAGGCCCTGGAAAGAATTGAAAAAGTCTTGTTAAGTTATCCATTTGGCAGCAAGGAATTCAAACAGATCCTGCAGGGGTCAAATAGCAAAATAAAAAAACTGAACTAATGAGCTTCTGATTATTAATGTAAAGTACAAATTGTCAAACACAATAACTGTGTTTGCATTTTGTGAATATGACACCAGAGCTTACTCAGTCAATGCATCACTACATTGATGATAATGTGTCTGCTATTTGTTAGGGCTGCAAGGAACGACAATTTGCTCAATAATACAATGTCAGAAAATACTGAAAATTACTATATCCTTTTGCATCTTCAAATTAGTTGTTTTGTCTGACTAACAGTGCAAAATCAAAAGGTATTTCTATCACATAAGATCGAGAAAAGCAACTAATCCTCACATTTGAGAAGGTGGAAACAGAGAGTGTTTGGCATTTTTGGCTTTAAAAGTGATTTAAACAGTTGCAGATTCAAACTAGGAACAAATGTCTACTCTGTCCATTGTATCATTAAAAAGCTGAGATGAGATATAGTGTACACCGTTATTTTATGCTATTAACTATTAACAAAATGGACTTAAAAGGTGCAGAAAGTAGTGAAGCCGTGCATTTATGATGAAAATACGATTCCCCTTCCCCTTCTTGTTCTCCATATAACACGCTCTCCGTTTCCCTCTTCATCATTCCCCCTGTGCTGCTGTAAGACGTGGGTGAAATCCCTGACCATCATCTCTCCCAAGAGAGGCCTTGCTACCATTTATTCTCAGTTAAACCAGAATAAGTTGGCTCAGGTTTTCAGCTTTAGGCCTAATTTTAGTTTTGTCCTAGCTTACCTCTGAGCTCTCCCAAGAACCAACCAGACTCTCCAGACACACAGGAGAACATTGTGAGCCTGTGCACCATCTGAGCCTGGGCCCCTCAGGCCCCTGCTGTATCAATAATGCAGACATGACCACACTGATTGGAGGAGACAACTGGTGTTTAGAAGGAGCAAACCCAAAAGAGTGCTCTGTCTCTACACAAGTTATAGCTCTGCTCTCAGTTTGCCGCTGATTTAGATGTTAAGTGCTGGAACAATTGCTTATAGCTGTGTGCGAGAGGTTTGCCGCCATGACATGTATGCAGGTATAGGCATGCATGTGCATGTGTGCACACACATATACACACGCACGCACGCACGCACGCACGCACGCACGCACGCACGCACGCACGCACGCACGCACGCACGCACGCACACACACACACCTAAGTACATGCACACACTCAGTCACCAGGTGAGGGAAGGCACACACAACACCCAGCCTTGTTGATGGGTCCATTGATTTTTGAAGGCCCTGCTCCTTTTTCCTCTTTTTCTTTGATTATTAATTCACAGAAGCAAAAGAGAACTGCCCAGTGCTTTTAAATCTTAACTGCTCACTGAAGCACCTGCTATGTGTAAGATGTGCCCTGCAGTAGGCCTATATACGTTTGATATGGGCAATTAATAACAAAGGGGTCATTTCATTCCTCCCTGTTTTTTTTTATTTTTTTTAATATATATTATTGTGACATGTAGTACTGCATTAATGCTGCCACAGTTGGACATATAGCTCAATATTTTCAGAATTTGAATAAATCACCAAGTATATATCATATATAATATAGAATATTAATTAGAGGACACACGTTTAGTATGTCTAGGATACATCTGCAGGAAAAATTACTTCCTCAACAGTTTGAAATTTCCCAATTACCAAAGTCCAGTATGATGATGAAATCAAAGTGTAAGTTCTGGGTGCTGAGTTATGGCCAAAGGGTAAGAAGTGCTGGGTGTTGGGAAATAGCCATGCTGACCAACTGGGCGTGGGGGAATTAAGATTTTCTCTGGCTGAAGGGTTTTTGAAAGTTATAAATGTTTTTTTATTTTTGTATTTTTTTATATATATCAAGAGAATGCAATATGATATTGTATATTTAACTATTTATATTGTCAACATATGGAAATAGCATGTAAAATACACATACACAAAGATGCATTAGACAGTGTTTGGTCTTTTTCTGCTGATGTACAAACAATTTTACTTTTACTTTTATGATTAAGTGTCCAGTTTGTCATTTCTCAAATTATTCACTAGAGGGAGCAAATACAAAGCTGTTCAAGTCTTTCAAAACTCAGAAGACAAAAGTGAACATAACGCACTGGTTATTTGTAATGCCTAAAATCAAATACTGTGCACAGCAAACAATGTATGCATTACATTTCAAACTCTGTACTTTATAGAAAGTCAGTTTACATATGTCATACCTTCCTCAGCCTTCCTGTGAAAATACTTTCCTTTAGGCAAATTGTTTGTGCTGAGAGACTGTGGCACTTTGAAAACTTTTCATTTTGGATGAAGAACATTCACAAAAGTGCCTCTCAAAAGGATGATTACGCAAAGGGAGTGCAGTTCAATACTGCATGCTGGGTTCTTTTTGATCAGTTGACTTAGCAGTGTTTGTTTGTCCAATGTTGTGATGCCGCTGATTAGTGAAGACAGATTAATGAATCATAAAAAGACACGTTAGAAGTGTCTTCTCTGAGGGACACATCCATTCATCTGCGGAGAAACTCATAATGCATTTTTCACTTTTTCGCTGCATAATTAGACATATTGATGAATATTAACAATTAAGTCTTTCAAATGTCTTATTTTATCTGACGCCAGATAAAGACTGCTGCTCTTAGTGAATTAAATCCTGAGACGCTCCTTCCCGAAAACATCTAACATTTACCCAGAAGGCTGTGCTCTGCTTGCTCCATGCTAGTTGCTTTGGGCTCCCTATACGCCCCCCCCCCCCCACATCCATGCCTGCATCTCTCAACTAACACCCACCCTTCCACTCTTCCTTTTTCCCCCCCTCCATGATTTTTTTTTCTTCTTTTTGCTTGTTTGATATATTTCTTTCCACCCCACCACCACCATATTCAAAGACTTATACAATATACATGTTCCATCTGGTCAAACTTGGTGAATTTAAATATACCTGTCAAGTGCAACTTTAAAGTGTCCCTCGCAACCTCTACTAAGTCTCGCCCAATCCACCAAGGCTTTAATTAAAAAGCAGCCCCAGTTCCAGGATGTGCTTCTAAATGAGGGAGTTTGTGCTGGCAGGAGAGGAGCTGGGGTCTTGCAGTGGGACCCGGCTTGTGGCTTTCATCACTTCCACTCCACAGCTCTGAAGTTCCGGAGAGGCATCTGTCTGACTTGAATTGGAAAGATGGAGAGATGCACAGTGAGAGAAATTTAGACAGAGGAGAAATTGAAGAAGCAAGACAGGAAGGGGGAGGAGGAGGAGGGGGGGGTATCATGTGGGGGCTGATACCCTCCTTTTGTTCCAACTGTGCAGAAGTAAAGTGAATAAAAGGTAGACTTTTTTTCTACATTAATGCAGGACTTTTTCCACACAGGTTTGAATGATTGCCTGTTAGTATAAAGTTGTATTTTATTTTATTTTTCATAATTGATTCTACTTTAAAAAACAAAAAACAAATTTAAATTTAAAAAAAAACCTGTTAAAGGTTAAATGTTAAGGCTTTTGATATTCTAAAAAAAAAAAAAGAAAAAAGAAATTAATTGAATTCATTAAGTTCATATTTATTTTCATTTTATTTGAAAGGCATAAGACAACATGATCAGAAATGATTAATTAGATTAAAAGCATGTATACTGCATTTGTGGCCATTTGTGTATTTCTACAAAAGCCTAATTGAAAAGTCGACTGTGAATCAGTGTAATTAACATTCATTATATAAATGTAATATTTGCAAGCCTGTTAACAAAAGTACAAAAAAGGTATATGGAAACAAACAACCTTCTTTCCTGATCATTGCAAGATCATTCCTTCTCAACAGAGCGGAAGGTCTGTAAAGATTTGTAACCAAACTGCTGGATATTCCTGAAAACCAAGCAACTGTGACATCTAGTGGACAATTCCCTAAAACACAGTATTACTGGAAAATATGAGAAATCTCTCTGACATCTTGTCAAATTTGAGAGCATAAAATTGCGAAGTTTGTAAGATACTGAGCATCCAAGAAGATGAAAAAAGCACACCTTTATAAATATAATAAACATCAAAATGTGTTTATTTTATATTTGCTATATTTGCTACTGGATAGTTTTACTTCTTCCGGCATATTAAACTTCCAAATAAATTCAAAATAACAAAAAATAAATAAAAATAAAATATAATAATAATAATAATAATAATAATAATAATAATAATAATAATAATAATAATAATAAAAACACTCTTTGCTTTAAGTGCTCAGAAAAATATCTAACTTTTAAGAAGGGGTCACAATTTGACTTTCGTTTTAGAAAGTCAAAAGCCAAAAAGGTTGAGAACCACTGGTTTAGTCATTTATATTTAATTTAGAAGTCGTGTTAAATGTTAAAAGCGTTATGCCTTCTCCACTTCTCAAATTTGTTTTCTTACTGTTTATAAAAACTCTCCAATTAGAAATCAAAAGGCCCGAACATCATCCAGAGCTTGACGTTTCCAGGCAGAGAGCCAAACCCCACTGAACCCTGTGAAAGGTTACAAATTTCTCACGCATGTCTCAAGCGGGTCTCCAAGCTTTTTTGCTTAAAGTCTGTGCTCCAGTTATTTATTGCCAATAACAGTATACACAGCACAAGGGCATTTCCAAAATCTTATCTTGCTGCTGTGTGCTATAATAAGTTCAAGGTACAAGTTGGTCTGAAAGGATTATCCAAAGTATGGTTACTACAACTGCCATGCATTTTAAAATAAACATGACGATAGACATGATTATAAATATACTTTGCACATTTTTGTCCTTTAACACGCAGACAACTGGTACATGTGCCGGCTGAACGATTCCGTATCTGTCGTCCCTTTAGTGTCATTACACATCAGCTGTTCGTCTCTGCATCAAAGGAAGGGTTCAAATATCAAATACCTCAGACACTCATACAGACATATGGATAATATAATCAGTCCCGGTGCTGCCTCTCTTGGATTTTTTAGATCCAAGATTGTTGACTGGGCAACTAATGGGGGCATTTCAACCCAATCCCCAGAATAAATGTTGGCATTGTACATTTCTGCAAACCACGGATATGTTACTTTTGTATGTTTCGTATCAATGTGAAAGGGTATAAAAAGCACTTTAAAAGCATCTTTATTAACAGTCACTTTTTTTACATGCCTAACTATGGTCGCAATTTAGGCCAGTTTTCACGTCAAGGACCCCTAAACTTACACAAATTTGACCACGGACCCCCATTTGATAAGATTCATGTATGAAAATAGATAAGTTCATTTTAAACGATGTAACCATCACGTACTTTCATGCATCCTTACGTTGGTAATCGATGTTAAACATCCACCAGAAAGCAAAAAAACCCCCAAAAAAACAGCGTCAGTCTGTGAGGACATTAAATGCATTGATACAGAAAACATTCTATATATGAAATACATCGCTATTCCATTCCTCCATTTTTAAAATTAACAATGGTCGTGTCTCTCCGCAATTTTCGGTGGTAATGGTCCGTTTAGTCCGTATGCATAAGCTTTCAGAGAACGTGCAGAAATACAGATGAAATGAAGTAGTTCATATACATGTGATCTGAACTTTAGAAACATATGAAACGTACAAATGTAACATCTCCGTGGTTTGCAGAAACAATGCCAACATTTGTCCTGGCGACTGGGCTGGACAATTTGTTGATTCTATGGAGTTTCAGGGGAAACACAAACACATGCAGTGACCAGCTGCTATGATATGCACGAGGATTTGACCCTGTGTATTCCCTCTTCTCAAAGGAGGAAAAATAACATTTTGTTTCAGATGAGTTTACCCTGCAGTGGATTATCCACTTTTTCTTTTAACTCTTTTGATTAGCTCATTATCTTCACAGACAGTGAGATAACCAGCTTAATTTTTTTCTTCCAACAAAGCTAATAAATCATTAACTCTGACACAAATCCTGTATATATTTGATTGAAAAGGTTAATTGGCATCTTTAAATAACAAAACAAACACCTCACAGCCAAATTAAATATTTGCAATCCCAGAGAAGGTCAAAACATTTTCACAAAATCTTTTGCGAGATTCGTCTCCGAACGTAAATACAGCTCTGTGTTTAGAGAGCAGAAAGCCGTATATTTGTATTTTCTTGCATCAAGTCAAACCAGCGTTCGGCATTCTCTTCCCATTTGATGTTTTATTTTGAATCTCCTTTTCTTTGACCAAACTCAGTCGTGTCATCGACCATCGGCAAGGAAGCGGTTCCAGCCTTTAAACCAATGAAGTGCTTCCACATGTAGAGTTGAGGGGACTGGAGAAGCTGGTTGCCATTATGCACTACAGAAGCAATCACAAAGGCATCGAGGCATTAGCATTTTCTTAACAAGAATGAAAAAAAGCTAAATTATGGGAAAACAAAACAATGTCTGTGAAAGTGTCTTATCTGTATCATATAATAACAATATGCTCTCCAGAGATTAACACTGATTTTCAGGGTAAGAGACCTCTGCATGCTTATGCACAGATGTGATCTATGGGCTGACATTTATTGGACAAAATGCTAGTTTATCAGTGTGTGCACTCTTCAACCTATGTCAGTCACACTGTAGCAGTCTGTTTTCATTTTTATAAGCTCCGGCACTTACCACATGTATAATAAATCATAACAGTCACTAGAATCACTGTTTCTTGACCGACTGGTCGGTGTACGTTCTTTCAGCCATGTTTGTGCTGCTGAGTTTGTTTGCTTTCAAGACAAAGTTTTGTTTTTATTCCCCCTATTTTTTTTTTTAAAGTACACCCCTTGTTCCTTGTTTGCAGTTTTAATGTTTATAGTTTTGTATTGTTGATAAAAGAGATAATTTGAACCAAAGTGTAGCGGAGGGACTACTTTGGAAGCAACAGTGTCCCAGTTGCTTTTTAAAATCTTATTCTGAATTGTTGGTGGCTTCATTAGTAGCACGGAGGAAACTGCACAATAGAACTTTTAATAGGTGTGTTTCTGGGAAATGATTGGTTAGCTGATATGCTGTTGATTTATCACAGCCAAGATTCACGATTATTATAATTTGCAGTATGTTTTTGGTTTTACAGGATGTAAAATCTTGTGCATACCGTTAGTGTGAGATAGTCTGGGTGTGTGTGTGAAAAATTCAGACTAAAAATTAACCTATATTTCATCTTATTAATATAAACAAGTTCTTAGATAACACACCTATTCGCCCCTCTGTGTCATAGTGAGATACCTCCACAATTTCTTTGCAGAGTGGATGCCATAAAGAGAACAAACAGAAGGGGCACAGCACTCGTAAAGAGCCGACATTGTAACCAGATCAAAACCAGCTCTGATCTCATCTGGGTCCCCTGTCTCTGAAAAACATTTCTACGTCCTGTAAACACACACTTGCACACTTTCCCTCTATTTGTTTCCTTCTACACTCCCTCACGCACGCACGCACGCACGCACGCACGCACGCACGCACGCACGCACGCACGCACGCACGCACGCACGCACGCA
>JAOVVB010039440.1:0-15203 GCA_028570985.1 Heterobranchus longifilis
GTCTGTCTCTTATATTAAAAAAAACAAAAAAAACATATTCCTGACAGTGTCCTGGCTGTGCGTCTCCTCTCACATTGTCATGTGGCAGGTGCACTGTGCGCATGTAAACTGTTGCACTTTAAAAAAAAAAAAAAAAGATGTGTTCATGGGAAACAGGTGCCTCATATGAATTTTAGAGCAAATAAAACAAAGACAAATGAAAAGGAACACTCAGAGAGCGCAGACTTCTGCCAAGGCCATGCCTTATATCTCAATGTTAACAAAAGAGAAAAATAGTTTGTGTATCTGCTCTGAGACTCAGATCTGCTCCAAACTTTACTGAGTTCTTCCTTGTCCTATGTTGCATCCTTCCCACAAGTTTCATGAAAATCTGGCCAGTAGTTTTTCCGTAATCCTGCTGACAAACAGACAAAACGATCAAAAAACATAACCTCTGTGGTGGAGGTAATAAAGTAATCCCTTTAAGTAATCTATTCTTAAAGAGAGTAATTGTATTCAGAATACCACCAATTTAAACTGTTACAGAATACAGTTACTCATATTTTGTATTTTAAATATATAATCCTGTTACTCCCCATATCCTGTTAAATATGAAGCTAAAACCAGCAGCTTAGCTTAGCAGAGACCTCACAGAAGTCACTGCTGCTGGCCAAGAAATGGTCCTAACTCCCCATAAAACCACAAATTGGCAATTTTACACTTTGTTTTTTGTTTGGGAGTAAATAAACAAACAAAATATAACAAGGCAGATTTTGTTACCTTTGGACAGAGCCAGGCTAGCTGTTTCCCCTCATTTCCAGTCTTTATGCTAAGCTAAGCTAATTGGCTGTTGATTCATATTTACTATACAAACATTAAAAATGGTCTCAATCTTCTCATCTAACTCTTGGCAAGAAAGCAAATAAGCATATTTCCCCAAAAATGTTGATGGTTGGTAACAGTATTGTGTGTGTGTGTGTGTGTGTGTGTGTGTGTGTGTGTGTGTGTGTGCATGCGTGCGTGCGTGTGTGTGTGGTTTTGTGCCAGCTGTTTTATCAGAGTGAGAGAGGAGAGCCTTAACCATTGAAGATGACATCACCTCTGGCTTTAGTTTGATGGGGTTCTGGCTCCACTTCAGAGGCCCCTGGGGCCCTCGGAGACGTAGAGACAGGGCACATGAAGGAGGCTATAGTCGAAGTTAAGCCTGTGTAAGCTGAGGAGATGCTTGTTTCTCTCACCTCCTCACACACTCTTGCTGTTTTCATCTTCGAAACCCTGAATCATTTTCTGCCTCGTTCTAATTTCTTGCTCTTTTCTTACCATTAGTCCTTCTAAAGAAAAATCAGAAGAATAGCCATTTTAAATGAATTTGTTTGCTCTGCTGTTTATCTGAGGTGTGCTTTCTTTGTTTTGACTTATAAACTATATATAAAGGCCACATCTGCGCTATTAATGCACACATTATCATAAAGTATAGCGTTCAGGATTCAGGTTTTCTTTCCTCTTCCCTAAAGTTTGGATCAAATTGAGGCTTAAAGTTCGATAAAAATGTTTGTTTATTATTCAATTAATTGATCAGTTAATCAACAGAAAGGTAGTCGGTGTACTATTTTGACAATTGATTTATCATTCAAGTCATTTTCAAGCAAAACATGCTAAACAGTGACTTCTTCCAGCTTCAGCTGTGAGGATTTTCTTTTTTTTAATTGTGATACAAAACTGAATATTTTCGCACTTTGGACTGTTGCACACCCAACAATTAACTGAGAAAATAATCTGCAACAATGCCAATAAGCATGAGTTGCAGCCCTTAAAATATTTAACATTTCACACTTAAATCTGCACAAATCTGAAAAAGTGATGCTGTAGTTTGAGCTTTATGTGTGTTTGAAAATTGGTGGCAATCATGTACAGCTGTCTTTAATTTTAATATTAGGTTGGTTCCTTTTACTATTTTTTCATCCTACTTGTGCATTTTCTTATGTTTCTTTTCTTTTCTTTTCTTTTCTTTTCTTTTCTTTTCTTTTCTTTTCTTTTCTTTTCTTTTCTTTTTGTAGGGTTGCACTGCTCTCTGACCAGATGGTGCATTAGATGTATGCATGTAAAGAAGAGAGGATCACACTCAGAATCATATTTCATCCATGCGAAAATGTTTTGTTTATTGTCAGACAAATGATCAAGTAAACTTATATGTCTTAGTGTGACCCTCTCTTCCTTACATTGTATTATATGCACAAATTAATACCTAAATTACTCGTGCAATGGCAATTATTTTCGTTTAGTATTCCCTACATTAGTGTGTGCTTCTAGTTTTGTCCTCTGAAATATCGTGTAGCGTGTGGCTGAGCCCCTAAAGGCCGAGCTGGTTGCAAAGCTTGAATTCTTCTGTGTTTGCTAATGGAAAGTGGGTGTTTTCTGAATACATTTCGTTGACACCCTGACCCGTCAATAATTTTGACAGTCAGGTTTGTGCTGGCTGTGTACAGTGCATCTCAAAGATTTACATTTTGCTTTCAGCAGAGTTGTGCTAACACATGACGGCATGGAACACATTTGGGATAAATGTGTTCGTAATTTTCCCTGCTGTTGGCCCCTGCCCCCTCCTCCCCCGCTCCATCACAGCAGCACCCATCTGCACACATGATCATATTAACAGTAAGGATTATGGGTAACGTCTGTGTGTGAGGGAGCCTCTTCTAAAAAAGAATAAGTGCCGGACCTCCCCTGATGTGGGTGGTAACCTTTGATCTCGTGCAAAAGCTCAGGAAAAGAAGTTTAACAAAGTCTAATGCTGGGTGTGACAGCACAGGATTTTATTTTGAAAAATTAACAATGAATTTCATTAAAGAAGTGAAAAAGGTGGCTGAAAGCTTAGGATGTCAAACGTGTTAATTTGTTAATGCTGCAGCTGCTAAAGTCACTCTGCAGCTGGATGAGGAGGACGTGTGTTAAAACCCATCATTGGAGGGATTATCTAGAACAGCAGCTATATTATATCAGACAAAAATACCTTTTTAATTCTTCCATTTTTCCATTTTATCCCCTTGCATGCCTTTGCTCTATTGCCCTTGCCTTGCCCTTGCATTTTCTTGCCCCTGCCGGGCTCTTTATCTTCTACACTCCTTGCTGCTTTCCACTTATCTAACTTCCTATGTCCTTTAGATCTGCCGCTCTCCCCTCCTTGGAGTAAAGTGATAAAACAGAACCAGACGGCAACCTCTGCAGAGTGAGGATATGACTGATGCCTCAGTTACATCCCTGGTTGTGCTCAAATATAGGTCAAACGCTGCCCTTTGACCTGCTGGGTGCTATGGGATAGCTCAGCTGGTCCTGGTCCTGGTCTGATCTGCCTGATGGATGGCGCTCTGCTCATGCTCCTTCTGTGGTTTTTCATTTCTGTCATCACCGTATCACTGGGTCTTCCTGCCTCCATTTGTCCGTCTGTCTTGCTGTCTGCAGCTCCACACATCTGTTTATGCTGAGTTAAGCAGGTAAAGTTCCCCAAAAAGGTTCCTGGAAAAGGTTTCTGAGGGTCGATAAGAGCCACATGTGTCCGTGAAGGTCGGCGTGATCTTTTTTTGCTGTCTGTAGTCAAAACAGGCCAGCAACTCTGCCTGTTAATGTGTAAGGATGTCTCTTTTTTTGCAAAGAAATAAGCCTTCTCTTATCAACACTAGTGCTAAGTTGTGCACAAAAATTGTTGTTTCCACGTTACGACTTAAAGCTCACGAACAGTCGGAAGAACGACTTCTACTCGGGAAATGGGGCCATCTGAGGAATGTGAATGCACCATTGGCCTTTTTTCATGTATTTGGTCATAAACCAAAGTATAAGACATATTTTCACCTGGCGCTTGAAGATAAGTGCCAATAGTTATTGAGACTATATGAAAGTCAGGGGACAACCAAAGTCTGTGAGATTCATCCTCTGACTGTCTGTCCAACAGTTAGATATTTCTCTCTGAATCAATCAACCCTGAAGCTCTAAAAACTAAAACATTTACACTCCAACTTACATCAAAACATTGTAATTAACCAACAGTAATTCCTGCTGCCCTCTATAGTCTACTTGTTTTCCGAAAATCAGGGCTCATGTGAATTCTTTATTGTGTGTTTTCATCTCATACTTACGATATTTCCGTAAGCAGGGACATTCTGCCGCTCTTCTTCTCTCTTTTCTAAGCGTCTCCTCCATTTTCATTCTCTCCATTTCATCGGAAACCGCTGCATTTGAACCTCAAAAATGTTGCCCCTATTTCAGCTGATCACAGTGCGATCGCCTCTCTTCACCGAATTCACACCAAATAATCTCATAGCATGAGGATGACCGGGTGTCTGCACCAGCAGGGCCATCCATCTGTAACTGTGACTGATGTGTAGATAGTGTTTCAGCACCAGAGCAGCGCTCGCCGGACGGTGCAGAGTGATGCATTCTGGTCACATGAGGGAATGACAGAGAAATCAGATTCTCAGATTGGAAGAGATTCAGTTTGTCATTGTTTCATGACTACGCCTGTTGTGTAGCAGCATTTTGCGAGTGGGGAATGTGAGATTTATAACGGCACCTCATTGTGGTTCTGAAGTCCAATATTTAGTCGTTGACTGTATCTTGTTCTGCATGAAATAATGGCACAATGCATCAAATTTAAAGCAACTTTGTGCAACTACTTTACCTTAAAATAGAGCTTCAAAATCATTTTGATGCTACTCTGACTTGTAATAAGGAGAATGGTGCGTCTGTCATTCGCACTCTGCCCCCCCAAACGCCTGTTCTCGTACTATGTAACTTTGGCGAGCGGGTACGATCTCCTGTGAGAAGTGTGCTTTACAGAACTAACTCACACATATGGATCATATTTTATGGAGAAAATGTTTTCTGGTTTTCCCTCTGATGTCCTCCGGTTGCTCTGACACAACTCTCGGTGAATTACAGAGTTTCCTGATGGACAGAAAGCTTAAAGTAACTGCTAACTGCTAACTGCTAACTGCTGCCATCAGCTAATTAGCTGATGTTGCCAGGACTGGGAGCTCGGAGCACCGGGGGAGGTGTTTCCACCGCTAACACAGGAGCTTTGCACCGCTGGGAGGAAGAGGAGGTTTTCAGGCGTGGGGAGCAGCGGCAGCCTCATACGGGCATCATGGAAGAGACCAAAGAAGACATTGACGGAGGAAGCGAAGAAGAGAAAAATGAGAGAGTGACTGAGGAAGAGGCCACTGGACAAGAGTAAATGTCGATGGTGAGAGCTTCGTGACAGTTGGGCTTCTTGCTGTTGGACTATGAAGTATTATTAGCTGGCTTGCTGTCTTTTGTTGTTGCACTTGCTTGATGTTTGGCCGTGTTAGCAAAGTTGTCAACCTGTTAGTTTTTGGTAATGTAATCATAACAAATGCACGTGTACAGCTGTTTATATTTACAACTGTGAAATGCACTGTGAAACTGTAGGGGCGCCAATTTGCAGAAAAATACCAAATGTTCCGCAATTTTGCTTTAATCATTAATTGCCAAGTATTTCTTCCTTGCAAAATGTTGCAAAGCTTCAGTTTAAAGAAATGGTGTGTGGCCTGTCAGCTAGTATCATGGTGAAGAATACTAAATGGTCCCACTGTGGCCTAGACATCTTGGTTTTCAAAAAAAAAAAAAAAAGAAGCTCAGTTCCCCGTCCTCCACCAGCTGCGGTCAAAGTGGGTGTGTGATTTAGTGTGTGAGAGAGTTTGTGACAGTAGTTTGTGACAGTGTGTGTGTGTGCGTGTGTGTGTGTGTGTGTGTGTGTGGGTGCGTGCTCTGTGCCAGTTGTTTCTCCATGCCAGCAATAGCTGACCACATGCTGGCTAGGGCCGACACACAACAGGCTCCTGGGACACAGCCAGCTCTTGGAGGCCAACTGTGGTCTGCACAGACACACACACACACACACACACACACACACACACACACACACATAGAGCTTACAGACTGGGCACACACTTGTCTGTGTGTCTTGGGGACAGCAACTCTTAAGATGGTCCAAGAAGATGTTTCAATACATCATCCTTCCGTCCTCCTCACAAATACAGAGCGAGTATTTAGTGGCAATGAAAATGACTGTCCTCAGCTGTGTGCGTCATGGTTTGTTTTGCGGTTGTCTGTCTGTCTGTCTGTCTGTCTGTGTCTGTGTCTGTGTCTGTGTCTGTGTGTGTGTCTGTGTCTGTGTCTGTGTGTCTGTCTGAAATTTCTAGTGATTTCTTTGATCCATATCCAGGTCTAATGTAGGAAATGTTGCCGTCTCAACAGACGATGATGCCCGCAGTCTGACTTACACTCTTGCCAAAATATCCTGTGCTGTCTTGTGCTGTAGATCACACAATAATCACTGTTTTTGTAGTTTGCTGCAATGAAATATGCTCTTTGTTTTGGTTCCTCTGATGTTTAAATTAAGATTTATCTTCCAAGAGTTTCTAATCTTATTTACACTTGTGTGCTTCGCCTGGAGGTCTGCTCTCGTCTCTCAGTTTTCATCGCCAGACTTAACAATTGAGCTTATCTTTAGACTAGCGTCAGCTTTCCTTCCATATGATGGTATTTATGGACGTCTAATCCTTTTGCATGGAGCATTACCCGGCAATCTGATATTTTTGTTAATAGCATTTTATGTGATTATATTCTGTGGTCATTTTAAATCATTGTCACTTGTTTTGTCACATTGCATTTGCTATGTCAAAAAAAGGCAAACATGCTCCTTTAATTGACATATTTTCAGTGAATTTCCAATATTATCTGAATAGTTGAAAAACTATACATACAAATAACATACAAATCCTTCCTTCACTTCTCTTTGGAGCAGAAAAAGTTCCCAATTCTTTGTGTTTATTTGGCTTCCCACTAAAGACAACACAATCCTGAATCTTTCCCATGAGCTGAGCGCAATCCAAGAAAAATAACCCTGTCTTATGTTGCCATGGTGTAATTATGGACCCAAACAGACTCTCTAGCTGCGGTCCCGTTCTAAACATCAGCTCGAGCACAGCGGAAGTTTGGTTTTCTAACCCAACATAATTAAATTCCAACTGCACAGACAGAAATCCCGCCCACCACCTTTAGAAAAAAAACAAAAAAGAAAACGCAGTTGTTTTGCTCGGGTTCATATTTATGGCAGATTGACTCAGTTCTGGTGTTTTCCTGTGGTGTGTGTTTATGACATAATACGATATGGCTGGTTTTATTTCTGGCTCTTGTTGGACCAGAGAGGAGGATTGAACAAGTTAGCTCATTAGAGTGGACGTAGAGTAGACTCAGCTTTGCTTATTTTGTTCTCAATTGACCATACAGCAAAGCAGCTGCTAGACAAGATGCATTTTGAGTAAAAGTACTACACTGTCACAATCACTCTTTCCACCTACACATGCAACAGGTTCTCTGAAGCTTGTAGAAAGGTTGAGTGAAAACAGGACTAAAAGCCATGCTAACGGCTCTATGAGGCTGACCTTAGGCACAGCAACGGTGCTTTGTGCTAAAAGCTAATGTCAGCATGCTAACATGCTCACAATGACAATGCTAACATGCTGATATTTAGTAGGTAGACAGTTCGGTTCCACTAGCGTCTGAAACTCAATGCAATTTCTTATTGAATATTTCTTTCATCGGTCATTTATCATTAATACCAATTTGATTTTGACCCCAGAAGTTCCAGTTCCACTTTAGCATGCTAACATTTGCTAATTAGCACGCAACACAAAGTAGGCTACAGCTGAAGGTGATGGGAATGTCTTTAGTTTTGCAGGTATCTGGTCATGAACCAAAGTATTGGACAAACCAACGTTATTACAATTCATCCCGAGGGGGTCATGGATATGTGTATCAAAGTTCAAAGCAATCCATCCAACAGTTGTCCAGAAGTTTTACTCAGAACCTCATGATGCTGCTCGAGGAAAAGTCAAAGTCTGATTCATCCTCTGGGCACCATGAATATCTACTCCAATGTCAAGACAATTTATTAAAAAAACAAAAACATCGACCCAGTTTTGCAAACCCGCAAATCTCAGAACCAGAACCGACCCGTTACCCGTAATTATCTCCAAGTCAAATCCGGACCCGAAGTCCTGCGACCCCGACCCGTCATCTGTGATATTATTGATGTAATGCAAAGTGACGCAAAGATAACCGATTTTGTGGTAATCATCTGTCCACAAATTAACTGCCCCGTTGCTGTCAGTCAGTTGCATCCTCAGCTCCGGAATGATGTTTTGTCGAACGTTCCCCGCAGGGTTGGAAATTAGCACCAGCCGCCAACCAAATGCTGGTAAAATATGCAAGTGGCTGCTAGATTTGGTGCATTCACCAGCCAAAAAAAGCAATGGTAATCTATTGAGTTGCTGCTAGATTTTAGAATCAACCAGCAGGTGGACAAAAAAGTTAATTTCCAACCCTTCCCCGGCATATTTTGTCAGTCTGCGTGAAACAGTTGCATTCCCAGAGGGTAAATATATTATGGCATAAAAATTAAATGTCATCACATCATCACAGAATTGGAATGCATCACAGATTGATGTCGTGTATATAACAGAGAAAGGGAGTGTCAGAGGGTGGAGACTTCCTCTGGGCTGATGATGAATAACTGTGGGGGAGATGAAGGCATATCAGCACATTGTGGAGCCCGTGATTGCCCACAGTCTTGCTGTTGTGCTGTGTGCAGCTTTGATGTCCTCCGTGTAGAAACCTCAGTGCAGTCAGTCACAACAAAGCCATGTGGGGTCATTCTGGCCTCGGCGGTTGAACGGCTCGCACTATTTGGGTTGATGAATCCTGAGGAATGTGTTCTTGGGTCGAGCTGTTGATTGTTGTTTCCGTTTGTGGCTGCGCTCCAGGGCGAGATTCTTTTTTTTTTTAAACGAGACATTGAGAAACCACACCCACGCAGACCGATACGCCACTGGACTGGATGCACACACACACACACACACACACACACACACACCCACACACACACACACACACACACACACACACACACACACGGTACAGACGTTCACCCTGTCTTATTTCAGTGAAGCAGAAACCTCAGCGGCTGCCATTAGTGCCTGTGTTCTGCGGTCAGAGACGCTGATTTAGGCAAACCAGAGCTGTTTGGGTCATTTTTGTTGTTAGTTATTTATGAGCACCAGTTGTTCCTCGTTGTAGGTATCCCTGCTATGACCACAATGTGGGTGGGTCCCGTCTGTGGGACTGACAGCTGACATTCCAGACTTCTTATGAGCCATATACCAGAGGAAGGCTCACATTTAGAACAAATACTGGGTTTTTCTTTTAAAAAATGTGCTATTCTGTGTTTTGGATTTTGGATCACGGCTCATGTAAAGGATCCAAAATTGCAGCACAGCGAGGAATGTGTAGGTATCTGTGGTTTAGTGGTAGCGAGAATGGTATAATTTGTGTGAGAGATGGACAAAGTGTTCAAAACAGACCGAAGAAAACGGAGTAACTGACAAACAACAATTTCAATAAGGTGCGGGTGCTGACAGCAAAAATGATGCATACAAGAAACCTGAAAAAAGTTAGTTACTTAGTGAACATAGTGAAGCATTTAGTAGATAAAGAGCCAGTTATTTCCCTCTGGAGTTGGTGGAGATACAAAACAGAGCTAAAAGAGAGTAAATATTGGACGTAAATTCATCAGTTGGACAGAAACACGACTCAAAATGAACGATAATGTTTCTCCCTTTCTGCTGGACGTCTAAACAAGGAACTGTTTTCCAACGAGAGTAAATAGTGTAGCTGTTAGGGACTATTTTCTGCAGATTAATACACGCTGTGTGCTATAGGCTAATGAGTATATTTACAGCACTATGATGGTATATGTTGTATTGATTCAACATAAACTACAGTGCCACCCAGTGCAACAGTGTTGCTCATTGGTGTGTTTTAATAGTTTTTGAACAACAATGGAGGATATACATGTATATGTGGTTTACTTTTTTTTTTTTTTTGGTCTTTTCCAGTAAGAAAAATATAATATCATGAGATTTATTCAATATATTGTCTTGAAAATGTCTATAAATCATATTTCTCTTGACATTTGGAAAAGGTAGTGAAAGTGTGCGTGCGTGCATGCGTGCACCTGTGTGTTTGTGTTTCCATGTGCTGCACACAGGTAATGGTTTTGGTATCTGGAGGAGGATGTGAGTGCGGGCGTACAGGCCGTAACTGCGAGTGGGCAGACAGACGGAAAACATGCCGAGTCAGGAGACACGCAGGTGTGCGCCAGGCTCGTGTGTGTGTGAGAATTTCATGAGAGGTCTGATAATATTTATTCTGTGAGTGAGTGACATGATTTAAGGAGGAATTCCTAATAAATTCCCAGGTCTGGTTTGAAAGACATTGTTCGTGTGTATCTTGGCTTGACCTGAGAGGTGCTACTAATGGTGCCAGGATGAAAAAAAAAGAAGAAACAGGACAAAAAGGAAAGGAAAAGACAGAAGAAGAGCAAATATGTATGCAGGAAAACTAAACTCATCCTTGTCTGTCTTTCTTTCTTACAGAGTGTTTGAACTGTACCAGTTTCACCGACATGAACAGCAGAATAAATGCCGTTGAATCAAAGGTAATGGGATCCCAGCATGCCTGTCTTTATCCTATGAGTTTGACAACATTTGTACACAGATTACTGTATGTGTCTGAAATCTGCCGCTCTTGTTCCAGATCAAGCTGTTAGAAGAGGGACGTTCATCCCTGCCGACAGTCAGCAGTTTACCAGAGGGCTCAACATACAACGAGGTGGACGCACCCCAACCCACTCCTATTGGACCGCCGTCTTACCTGCCACCAGGTATCAATGCATCACCAAAAACATGAAGTGACACAAGACTGAGCTGAAACCTAGTATGTGGCTGAACCACAACATATTAATAACATTGTCGACATCCAGCAGTTTCCCCAGAAAGTAGCAGCTAAGCTAGCATTAGCATGAACAAGCTACATGGTTAGTAAATTAGCTCAGCATCAGCAAAACAGCCTTAATTAAATAAACCAAAATGCTGTTCAAAAAAGGTTCAATAAATGTCCCGTTCAGTCAGAAATAACTGGCTTTAGGCCGCGTTCAGACCGTTTTGTTTTTGTGCTCTGGTGAAAACGCAAGTTCTGTCATTCATTTGAATGAGGATAGTGGGTTTAGGCTGCGGCGGTGGGGGGTGCAGCGGGGTGCCGAAAAAAGACGCAACGGCCTGCGGGCGAAAAGGACTCCAGGAGTTTTTGTAACATCTGATTAAAAAGCTGTAAAACAATGCACGTCCCTCTTCTCTCTTTTGTCCGTGAAGCTGTGAAATAAAGCTGCTTTCAAGTGAGCTCAGAAACCTCAGGATCATAACAACGCTCCGACAGAAAACAATGTGACACAATGAGTGTGAATTATAGTCTGCACGTGCTATAAACGAGAAAACGATCCAGGCACTCCAAAATGACCACAAGGAAGGAAATACTAAAAAGCCTTTATTATAGTGGCTAAATCATTAAAAAGCCAACATGTTTCTACACGTGCTATATTGAGGGTTAGAGTAAACAACAGGACGTCACACGAATGTGTCATTAGTGACACTCCCACACCGCCGGACGACCCTGCGGCGAATCGCGTGATTGCGTTTCTTGGTCTGAATGCACACGTACTCACGGTTCATCAGACGCACACTACTGACACCACCTGGATGCAGTAAAGTCCACTTTGCACTCCGTTTCTCCAACGTGACCCTCGTTATGCCTCTTAATTACTCACTGCGCAGCTCCATGCGCTCAACAGCGAAGTTGCGCATTTCGCCACAAGAGGGCACTGCTACTCCAGTCAACAGTTTTTCCAACACACGCTGATGTCAGCAACAGACTTTCCCATTTATAGGTCTGGTCCTGCGGTCTCGCCAAAAAGGCAATGAAACCAACAAACATGAAACAAAAAGAAAAATGGAAAGAAAACGAAAGAAAGTGCACAAAGCAATCACGTTTTTGTTGATATCTTAATGTCTGAATTAATTAACAGTAAATGCAGTTTCAATATTCAGAGATGATTAAAGGAATAGTTCACTTTATACATTTAAGTCAAACCTCAGGTGAAATTTGTTGGAATAACATACTGTACATATGGCAACTTACATCCCTTAATCATATGTTAAATTATTACACATAATAATGTGGGTACAACAGTCCAACATTTACATCTCGAGTGGATTTATTTGGTTGTCCTCGTTCTAAAGAGGGTGAACACTCAACATCATAAGGTGACCTACAGTAACACAGATTCAATGGATGATAGATTATTGTCTTATGCTGCTCTTGTTTTTGGTGGGTGTTTGGAAATATAATAGACATTTTATTTATTTTACCATCTTCAGTACTTTGGTGAGGCACTGAGCCTAAACCGAAAGAGTCCTAAAACCTGGAAATGAAACTTTTTGCACTTCCAGTTCCAGTCTATAGGTCGATGTGTTTTTGGTTAGATGCCTCAAATAAGTTCAGTGGTTAACACAAGACATTTTCATGTTTTGTTCTATGACATAAAATATGTCAGTAAATACCCAGTCATGAATTTTTAAGCTTTTACGTGTCTTAAAACAAGTGGTTGCTAAGAAGTGGCTAAATGAGACTACAGAGGTTGTGAAGGACATTAAATGTCACAGTCAGTTTAGTGGTGGCGTCAGTGAGTCATGCAACTGTGGTGTAGTTTGTTTATAGCCTAACATTAGCTTTTTACTTCTGGTGATTGCATTTACGCTTCAAAAATCATAAATGTGGTGTTAATTTGTGAAGATTATCTTGCTGAACAAAATATGTAAGTATTATAAACTTGTGTTTGCCACAGTTTTTTTTTTCTGCAATAATCCAAAATGAAAAACATCCCATTGGCTTTTTGTTGAGGGAAACAGGACGATGCTAACTTCCAGGTTGGCCTCCAAAAAAAGAAAAATCTATAATGATGATCGATATTTTTTCTTTCAAACTGTTGAAAGCTCCTCCAGAGAAACATATACAGGCTGTCACAGGTTGGTTGATTGATTTTATTTGATAAATTTAAATAGAGTACACAAAATCTGCATACAGTACTAAAATTCATCAGGATATGGCAGTAAAGTCACATGACTTATTTCCATTGTGGTCCTGAAGTCTCGGCCTGGAGGCAGGCAGGAAAAAGGGGATGACATGTAGGCTACTAAAATCCAATGTTTACACTAATTCACTTAATAAATACATTAAAAAAACATCAATATTAAACAGTCATATAAATAATTAAAAATGATTGATGAGTAAACTGAACGTCATGTGCCTCCATTTGAACTCTACATCTGACTCTGACTGTCTCTTGTTTTTTTGGAGCTCCAGGAGTCAGAGGGCTTCCGGGGCCCATGGGACCACCAGGGCTTCCTGGTTCTGCTGGACTTCCGGGTCCGGCTGGAAGAGCAGGCCTCCCTGGACCCATCGGTAAAAAAAAAAACATCATCAGACCTTTAGTCTCATCTGCTCATTTCAAGATGGTTTGAAAAACCAATCTCCCAATTGTCAAAAACATTGTTGTAACATGATGACTGATTGTATTTTACTTGTTCTGGTTCTCAGGACCAAAGGGGGACAGAGGTCTAGCGGGGGCGATAGGACTCCCCGGCCCTCCTGGTCCGCCGGGCCCTCCGGGGTCGAGCTCCATTCCCGTCCGAGTGCGCAGTGACGTTTTTCACGTGGATAATCAAGGTGAGCGGACGACTATTCCACCTCACTCTTTTACAGTAACGTAGAGCTAAATTGTCCCAGATGGCCTCAAATGAGAACATAATAGAAGTCGATCTTACACACACGCGGTTGATTTCTGACCCGACAACGATTGCAAAACCATTCAAGCATTCAGTTTTTGGTCTGTCTGAGTTGATGCCAAAACCTCAGGTCCATTTGGATGAATCATGTGCTTCGCCAGTTTCAAACACTCACATACCTCATACATAATGTTCATCCTGTTGTTCTCTTTGCAATCATTGTGTCAGGCCTGATGGGTTTCAGTGTATGTATGGAAAATGATTTAAAAGGCTGCACAGGTGGAAGCACAGAGCATATTGTAGCTGTTACAGAGTGTTTAAGTCAGCAATATGTGTCCTTAGCTTTAAGCGAATAACTCATTCGTAATGGAGAGAGAATTGTTTCTTTGCAGCGAAGGCTGGCTTACATTTAGTTTAATTGTTTCCGTGTGTGTTTCTGCCGCTGAGCCACTGTTTACTGCAACCTCAATTCACACCACCACCAACAATAGAGCCAAATATCCACGGATAAAGCCCAAGGTTAGCTCAGCTGTGTTTTTTTTTACAAGAGACTGAATTAAATAGAAAATATATTGAGACCTATTTCATTCATTTTATCTACTTTCATTCAGTTTCACTTCTGTCTACTCCCCATAAAGACTTGTTCATTTGAAAAAAAAACATATCTCCATTTTTATTTATTTTCCTAAATCATGATTTTTTTTATGCCAAATCCAGGGAATATCATCATATTTGGCTATTTTGATAAGATATTTAAAAAAAATTAAGATTTACATAAACCATGTTTTTTTTTATTGTGCAATCAAGGGAATATCAATTCATTTTAAGAATGGCTTTTATCTGTTTTTGCAAATGAACTCTTCAGTGTGTTAAACATGAAAATAATCGATTTCTCATTGTTTTAAACTTTAAGACACTACAGGCAAAAACATTGTTTTTTCACGCCATTGTTGCTTTTTCAGACTGGTGGAAGGAAAACGTCCACAATACAGTATTTTACTACACTTTGTCTATTTGTGTCTGTAGATTTCTCCTAAATTCACCAAAAGTTAGCATTAGATTACGTCTCATTTGCATATTTAAACATATTATTTCAGAAAACTTGTAATACAAAAAAATATTGTCTTAAAGTAATCATTGGTTTTGGTAATCATTTGGTTTATTCCTGCTGTTCATGATATCTTAGTTAAACGTTTTACCCTTTTCACCTGTAGTGTAAAAAATGTATGGCATTTTACAAAACATATATTTAATATAAAAAATATTTCTTCAAACTCTGAGCCAGAAATCTCTACTTCAGTAGCACTTACAACAAATTTACCCATTTCATTTATCTATATAGGGCGTCCCAGTATGTAGTTTTTTTTTTTTTAAATGTGTTTTTGGTTAGAAGTCTGAAATAAGGTCTGTGGTTAACACAAGCTTCAGAGATTTTAACGTTTTGTTCTACGACATAAAATACATCGGTAA